>CAIGQZ010032086.1:4126374-4142908 GCA_903798205.1 Danio tinwini | reverse complement strand
ATATAAATAGTTATTTCCCCCTGCATGTCTTTGGACCGTGGGGGAAACCGGAGCACCCGAAGGGAACCAACATAAACGCAGGGAGAACATGCAAACTCCACACAGAAACACCAACTGACCCAGCTGAGGCTCGACCAGCGACCTTCTTGCTGTGAGGCGACAGCACTACCTACTGCGCCACTGTGTTGCCCTTCCAATTACTTATTTAAATTTAAATGTGTTATTTTTTTTATTCCTCCAGATGTTAGGTGACCAAACTATAGACCATTTTATTGAATATACCTGATTAATAAAACAGTTTTGCTTAAATGCACCAAAAATGAGTGCCTATGTTCCCTAAGAAATGGATAAAAGTATTGATGCTGAGCACTGTATATGTTTTTTTCTTTTTTATTTCACCCTTTGAATGCTCCCAAGATTCATTGTATGAACTGTTCTTTCTGTCTCTCACACGCAAACAAACACATACACACACACACACACATTCAGCACTGCAGGTGTAAGATACTCATTTGTATGCCAATGCAGCAGTGTGGAAAAGAGAGCTGTATTGTAATAATCTGTCTCAAAAGATGATTCTCTTTGTATTCTCATAACGTCACAGAGTTTAGATGAGATTTAGTCTGCCGCACTGAGATACTGCACAAAAGCTTGGAAGCAAAGTCTTTCTGAAACATACTGAGCAAGGCACATTTTACAGCCTGAATGATACAAGCCAAGAAAGAGACAAAGAGAAAGCAAAATTTACAGCTGATGTCTCAATATACAGTATGTGTAGTTGAGAGCTGAATCCCTTGGTCAGCTTTACGTTGGCACTTCTTGTTGGATCTCTCAGCTGTACTTGACAATAACCACCACTTACAGCAAATTAACTAATGCTCTAAATGCTCGGAAACAAGCCACTATCACTCTGAATTAAGGCTTGGGTAATTATACTAAGTGGCTGAAAGGGTCGTTGTGCAACGTTCATCTAAAGCTAGATTTAAAGAATTATCAATCTTTATAATACTCAAACATTGTTGTATTAAGTAGTTGCAGGTGATGTTGACGGTCAAGGACTATCGTCAGACAGATGGGAAAACAGTTACTTTGGGTGACATCTCCCTGAATAAACATGAACTGGTTTGTTTAATATTCATGACTTCTTTACACATACAGGTAGGTCTCTGCAGTGAAACACAAATTGAATTTAGAATCAAAGTGTTACAGTGCAAATGTGGTTACATTTTATTCATGTTGTGAGATGGTTGTAAAAGACAAGGCAGTCAAACTGGTTTATTTAGCATATGACAGAGTATTGTAAAATCAGATATTAAAATCACATGTGAAACTCAAATGTGTGGTTTTAAGACTATTTTCACGTGAATCACCTGTAAACAGACTTGAACACGTGTGGAAACATGATTATATGTTTCACCTAAAAATCTTTCACATGACAATGATGGTCATGTAGAATTTTACTGTAAACAGTAAGGGATTGTTTTACATGGTGATCATATAACTAATGATGAATTGGAAACAATTAAGTCAAATGCAGGCTTTTTCATTTTTGATTCATTCATTTATTTTCCTCCTACATCCAACTATTCCAGAATACACTGTAAAAACAATGTAAACCAGTACAACTACAAAACAAACAAACAAAAAAAAAACATAATCCTTATGTCCTTTTGCTTTTTCTTTACGCTCAACTTTTGAAAACATCTGTTGCACTGACCTGAAATGTCTGGTTGAGTAAACAAAAAAAACTCTTTTTGGAAATTGGCACTAATAATATTTAATATTATCAGAACAAAAAAATTAAAAATTAAAACGGACAAATGTTAACAAAACATTTATTAGACACAGATTTAGAAACAGGACAGGAGGCAAAACAACAATAATGGTAAACAAGACAAGGATCAAAAGATGGCAGGACAAACAGGGAAAACCACTTTATGATGCTTCAGGGAAACAACCCTCAGAAAAAAGTCTGTGTGAATGAGGTGTCTTTATAGTCCTGGTAATCAGTCCATCATGAGCTTCCAGCTGTGTGTGTAACCAGGAGAAACCAGAAACTGAATCGTCCATTTGAATTATAGTTTGTGCATTTGATTTGTCATTTAATTATTACATTAATTAATACAAAGTGTAATTTTACTACAGTAAAGTGTGGTGAATTGTGGTATAATATACGCTATATTGTAAAAAAAAAAAAAAAAAACTACAGCATTGGGTCATTTGTTTATGTTACACTTGTTGTGTTACCATAGCAACTATAGTATTACCACAACTGATTAATCAAAACACGGTACATGCCAATGTGTTCAGGGGCCCTGTGGAACAGCTTTTCCTCAAAATAAAGAGGATGACAGGGAAAATGTCCTCCGCAATGTCATCAACAATGTGGAAGATAACAGAAACTAGTTCAGTTTATTGTAGTTGCCATGATAAAATGAGATTGATAGTGACATTTATTTGAAGAGTGAATAGTTCAGTAGGCTATAATACCTTATCAAGTTTTTCCCTATTTTCTATAACAGTTATATTTCTGCTTGCATTCTTTTTATTTTTGTTTAAATTGTTTTTATTTGATTAGTATGGTGAACCTTTTGGATGTTTAAATGTTTTTAAAATAAAATGTATTCTTTACATCCAACCTCTTTTCTCTGTGTCTTTAAGTGTTTAAAACAGGAAATATCTCATCAAATAACATACAGCCAAAAATGTTATGGTTTATTAGAAGTATATTTAAGAGCTCACAAGCAGTTTTGTCCACAAACAGAGGAAATCAGTGCACGAGCATTATATTAAAAAGGCTATGTTCATAATGCTCACTTTGTGCATGACAGTTTTGTGTATTTGTGAATCTGACTTCATCCTTTCATCCTTTCTTGCATTGTCTTGAGCCTTCATGTTGCCAGTTATATACTATATTGTTAGTAGCCTGGATAGGTCACAGTCAGTCTGCTACATCATATCGCTTTCTACTGGATGTAAAATGCTCTGCAGTTTTATTTTTTTTTACTCGCATACTCCCAGGGCCGTTTATATCGAAGTTTCGTAACATGAAGTTTTTACGAGGTGGGTCGTTAGCCCAACGCTCAACCTCCAACCTAGAGGACCAGGATATACACGCATACACTACAGACAATTTAGCTTACCCAATTCACCTATAGCACATGTGTTTGGACTGGGGGGGGGGACCAGAGCACATGTAGGAAACCCATGCCAACACGGGGAGAACATGCAAACTACACACAGAAATGCCAACTGACCCAACCGGGACTCGAAACAGCAACCCACTGCACCACCATATCGCCCCTGCATATCAATTAAGAAAAATGTATATAATCATTTAAATATATCTACTTACTAATATAACTTTTCTCTTTCGTCAGATGGGTTCAGGTAGTGCTTCTGTCCTGCTGCGCTTCAGCAAAATTCAGCATCACAAACAAAATGACCACCTTGTGTCATATATCATATATCGATCAATCAGCACGGTTGTCAAGGCAGAATTTCAAGCACAACCAATCATTTTAAACAGAGTCATGGTGAATTGTTTAAAAAAATTTAAATGTTAAGTTCAGAGAACGTAAAATGTTTATTAAAATTTTTTGCTGCCTAATGAGTAAGTTAAGCCCATTTGTTTAAGCTTTGAACCAAACAACTTTATATTTTAAGTAATGTCAAGTTATAATAACTTAATATCTTTAATAATGACAACAGCGGGGTTTACAGTGCACACATTACATTACATTTCAATGAATAATATTCTTAAATAGCTAAATATTTTGCATATTATATATTACAAGCTGATGGCACCCTTTGCTTTATTGGTAATACTTCACAATAAGGTTGTAAATGTTAGTTAATACATTTACTAACATGAACGAACAATGAACGATACTTACAATATTTGTTCATGTTAGTTGACGTTAGTTCATTACTAATACAGTTGCTTAACCAATGTTAAGAAGCGCGAATTAGGATTTTAATGAGGCATTAGTAAATGTTGAACTATGATTAATAAATGCTGTATTTATTGTTCATCCTTAGTTTGTTAATAAATACATTAACTAATGAAAACTTATTGTAAAGTGTGTACTTTATTTTTTACACATAAGATATATATGAGATAGATGATAAGATAGTTATGATTAAACTATCATAGCAATGCATTATTAAGAATATTTGAGACTATATAGATCTGGCTGTGTAAAGTTTGCATGTAACATTGACTACAGATTGACTATTTCTTTTCTTCATGTTTACGTGTCTGTGTGTGTCTGGAAGCCAAATAGTGCTTTGAGAATGATTTGAAACTTTAGAATAACTAGAGGAGCAGGTGTGACTTTTTCATGTTGATTTATTGCTGGTTCTCGCTTCTTCTGAAAAGTCAACCACAGCATCTGTCTATTAATATTTTAAATGGCCTTCAAATTTTGATTACCACCCGCTTATGTCTCGGCATCAATGATTCATTAACAGCTATGCTACAGTGTGCTGTCTTCCTGCCACACACTCACACTCACAGTGACACATATACACACACTTCGGCACACTGATGTGATTGTTAAATCTTTAAACCAACAACATGACAAAGGATTTTAAAATTGAAGAAGTGTTGAGATAACAAGATGACCCGCTGCAGTAACTGCCTTCGCAATCTTTTATTATGTCTTGAAATGTTCAGCAATGACTAGATAAAAGATCTTCTAAATGAACTGTGACGTCTCAGTCTCACTGAAAAGCTGATGCTGTTTTCATTTTGGCTGTACTTGTGGCATTATCAATTATCTCAGCATTTGCTGTTTGAAGACACTGTTTACTTTGTGTTTGTTTGGTTTGTACAATCAATCATTTTTTAAGGCACTGCTATTGCTGCTCCTTGCAGTATCTAGAATTTAAACAAATGCTTCTGCAATGCTTGTGGGCAAGAGTTTTGTTGTTCTAAAGCTAATACTTTACCGCAGATGTTCTCTTTTAGTTATGTATATTATTTAGTAGTGCTGCTTTACTTCTATTTTTTGCTGTCTAAAATAGCTACAGTTGATATACACGATATTGAAATATTTTATTTTTCTTTGATAAATATTGCAATATGAATACAATTTCACAAAATGGTTTAAATAGCCCTATTTGTAATTTTTCTAGGGAGTCTTTCCGTATTCAGGTATAGAACTTAAACAATCACAGTGCAAATCAAAATGTTTTTTATAAAATTTGTTACTTTTGTCATTTCTAGTTTAAATATTCTTAGATCAAGTGAAAATATTTAGTTTTTACCTTAATTTAAAATTGAGAGTTTTTCCTTAAAGGGCATCTATTTTACCCTCTTTTTCAAGATGCAAGATAAGCCCTTGGGGTCTCCAGAATGTGTCTGTAAAGTTTCAGCTCAAAATACTGATCAGATAATTTATTATAGCCTCCAGAATATGCCCATTTTGGTGTCTGAGTACAGTCGAAGACTATAGAATACACAAGCCATGTCACTCCTATAGTTTTGAATGGGGAAAAGTGTATTGTCAATATGGCAAATGAAGCCCTGCCTACTAGTACAGGAGCCAATCATTGTTAGATATAGACTGACGTTTCTCCAGGGGAGAATCTCGGACCAGACGTGTTTTTTGTTGGTAAACAAACACATTGAATACTTAAATCTCATAGAATACTTGATTTACAGACATATACAGTGTATAGATAATTTTTTAATCTAGATTAATCTCACTGTAATCTTGGAGTTAATCTAGAATAATCTAGATTAAAATGGCTCATTTGAATTTTGCAGAAGGCATTCAGAATATGTGTGCTACCCAAATAATGACTAAAGGTAAGTCTTTGTCAAAGGGTTTCTCAAGCCAGGTGGCACTTTAGACCAAGGACTCATCTACTGTTTCCACAATGCATTACAAACTTCTTGAGAAACTGTTCTACTATGTTAATTGGTGATGAAAATAAATTGTTCAATAAGATGTACTTGTGTTTACTAACTGTTCATTCAGTTAAACATGAATTTTGAACTGTAGGCCTACATATGCTTGAAACAGCGGTTTTTGATTACCTTAATCCGACTAAAGTCATAACTGAATTAAACAGAAATTAAATTAAGACGTGTATTAGTGGCATTATTAAAGTAAACACCGCAATTAAACTATTACCGTCATGTAGGACTTTTCGCCATATTTTCCGAAAGTAAAATACATTAAAGGACCGCACACACAGGTGTGTGCCATTGGTGTGCGTTAATAAATTTCATAACACTCTCACTAGTCCTTACTCCTTATTTGCCTGTAATACCCCAGTTTGTCACAGGGGCATGAATGAAATGTTCATGAGTGAATGTGAAACTGCCGGACTGCAGTTAAAGTCATCCACAATTACAGGAAACTCTTATATGAAAGCACTTTATGTAAACACTTTAATTATGTTATTGTCTATTAAGGTCTATAACTACAGATGTCCATGTAAGCGTAGTCAGTATGTCTTCAAAGTAAGTGAAAGATCCAGAAGGGCATCCTGCTGATTTGATTCAGAAGGGCACTCTTTTGTCAGAGGGCTCACCGGTCAGGTATACATCTGCGCTAAAACATCAAGGTGAAAGTCATCATAGCTTGCGTAGAATAAACCCAGCTCCCAACCCAACTTTAAGAATGGATTAACGGCAATATTTTTTTTATCGCCCGAAAAAAGTCTTGCGTTAAAGCAGCACGTTAACACCGATAACGGCCCACCACTAATATATATAAGAAATATATAAAAATAAATCTTGAAATCTGTACTTTTTTTATGAACCAAGTGCACTGGAAAACAAAAGTTTTTTGATTTTATAATCTGTATGAAACAAACGCCAGGTACACTCCGTCCTGTCAAACGCACATCACATGACTGACAGCAGCTAATCAAAGCCCACAAACTTGTAAACAAAGAGTCGCCCTTGTTTTTGGAGAAGATTCACTATCAAGACCAATTTGCGGATTATTTCAAAAGACCAGCACGATCTGATGAATCATTGAATTATAATATGTAGAATGGCCATGAGGTTGGTGTGGTGATCTTGTTCCTTTTGAGTGTGCATGCGCTTTGACTCAGGCAACCTAAAAAAACGACGTATTTGTTTGATTTGGATGTTTAGAAACTAAACTTATGAGACAGTTGTTGTTTAACTTTATTGGTGATTCCAAATATGTAGTCTAAATGTAAGCTTGGCAAACAGTTTTGAAGAATTTGATATTTTTCCATTCAGACAGAATGCCGGAGCATATTGCCCGTGAGGTGTTTCAAAAATGACCGCAGAGTGAAATGGCTTGTCTTAAAGGGACTTTGGTAGAGTATAGCTGTTGTTGTAGCTTGTGGCTTTAAATGCAAATGAGCTGCTTCTCCACGCCCACCGTTCCCACATGCATGTCTGCTTCTCCTGCATTACATCAGATAAACAGCAGTCAGTAATAGCGAGGCATGGATGAAGCTGAAATACAGCTCATTAGTCAAAAACACTGAATAAGTTTTTTTCATGTATTTGCGGTGGAATTTATTCAAACTTTTCTGAAACGATAAGTCACACACAAATGCCGTTTGCAGTACACACATAAACACATTCTGTATTGTATAAGCGTTTACTGACCCCATGCAGTCATGTTCTGTGGACATGTGTATACATGTTATTATATAAATATGGGACCTGTCAGTCAATTCGGTGGGCGGGGAAACCTGCACTCCTACGTCACGTTGCGGTGGGCCTCAACATCCCTGGGATTTGTTTATATATTTAAATGATTATTATATATCATTTAAATATAACAATGGACACACTAAACACACAGTTCTGTCAGCTTTCAAAAGTAGATTTTCATCATTGGTGTCCTTTAAAATGAGCAAATTTATCTGTCTGTGGAAGAAGTAAAATAGTCTTGTTTTTGCTTTGAAATGTAGATATTTGGACAAGAAACAAGACAAACACCTTGTAATAAAGTTACGGCCACCTGGCCGCCGGGAAGAAGGAAGCGGAGAACCGACAACGTTTTAAAGAAATATTTATTAATAAAAGGGACGGCAGCTCCTCACGGAGACTGCCGTCTAAATCAAAACAAACGGACGGCAGCTCCTCACGGAGACTGCCGTCAAACTGAAAGCAAAAGTAAAACATGTCCGGGCCCGGTCCTCTCTCTCTGTCCTCTGCCATCGTTCCTCCTCTTATAGTCCAGAGCTCCTTCCGTGGGATTGAAGGCAGGTGCGTGCCACAGGTGTATCTCATCTGTGGCGGGCCTCGTTTCGCTCCCACGGCTCTCGGCCACGCCCCCTCGCCACATACCCCCATCTCCCCTCACAGGCCGGGGGCACCCTGTAGCTGTGCATACTCCGGGGGGGGAGGGGGGGAGATTTGATGCCACAGCTCCCGCGAGACCTATATGAGACGGGCCGAGAGAAAAGGAGATGGAGAAAAAAGGAGGAAAGACAGAGTAGACAGAGAGGGGAGAGAGGAAAAAAAAAATTGGGGTTCGGTTCTCCAGACACGCTGCCATTCGGTCCTCAACCAACTGAGAGAAGTGACAACATGCTGGGAGCCCTGTGGAGGAATCTATCCACCCGTCCGTCTTCTGGTGTCCGGCGGCGGTTCTCCTGACTGGCTGGCAGCATTTCTGATCTCCTGCTCCGCTCCCGCTTCGGTGGAGGACGCAGGCTTCGGCGTCATGGCGGATCGCGGTGACTCCCCCCGGGCTTTCTGGGATGGCTCCCTTCAGCTCTTTCCCATCCGGTGGGGAGCCCCGCGTCCCCTGCTCCTCCCCATGCTGGGAGACGGCAGCAGGCAGATCCTTCCTCGCCAGCCTCAGGCCGCCCCGGCACTCTGGCAGACGAACGGGTTTCTCCCCCACTCGAGTTAACTCCCGAACACTCGCCCTCCTCCTCAGCGGCGAGGGCAACTGGACGACGTGTCCCTCCTTCTCCCGGGTTTCGGCACCACTGTAATAAAGTTACGGCCACCTGGCCGCCGGGAAGAAGGAGGGAGGCGGAGAACCGACGAACTTCATATAAATATTTATTAATAAAAGGGACATCAAAACAAACGGACGGCAGCTCCTCACGGAGACTGCCGTCAAACTGAAAGCAAAAGTAACATGTCCGGGCCCGGTCCTCTCTCTTTGTCCTCTGCCATCGTTCCTCCTCTTATAGTCCAGAGCTCTCTCCGTGGGATTGAAGGCAGGTGCGCGCCACAGGTGTATCTCATCTGTGGCGGGCCTCGTTTCGCTCCCACGGCTCTCGGCCACGCCCCCTCGCCACACACCTACAAACACCAGAATTGTTTTTGTGCGCAAATGTTTTAAACTCTTTTGAAATGCTCACAGGCCACAGGCCTTCAAAGCACATGCAAATGATAAACTTATTACTGTATTATATAATAGTTAAACGTGGCAGTAATTCTTTGTTCTGTGGCTCCTGGTAAAATTCTGTGGCTACTAAAATTCAGACTAAACATTGCATATCTTGTGATGTGACTTGCATATGTGCTGAAACGATCGATGATCGATGCTGAAACGATATATTGTGCAGCCCTAATACAGTCATGCTTTTTATCTGTATCTGAATGAATTTAGCTGTATCAGGCATGGTGCTTATTACTAATATTGTTTTTAAACTTTTTTTCTTGTAGTGTATAGTATGGGACTGGGATTCTAATGGCAAACATGACTTCATAGGAGAATTTCAAACCACCTTTAAGGAGATGAAGTCAGCCATGGATGGCAAACAGGTATGAACATACATGCACAGTCAAAAACATTTAACACATACACTTGTCAAAATAAAAATCTGATCAAATAGATAATGATATTTATTCAAATAATAAAATGATGTTTAAGCTGTATTATAATTATTTAGAATTATACCTGTTTACAGAGCAATCTGATGCTTTAGTAAAGAAACACTTTTTAGACAGAAAAATCATTCAATAAATGAATAAAAAGAGCATAGATATTATATACATTTTAATGCACTGAAAATACCCTGAAGCACAAAGTTAGAGCAATAGCATGCATAGTTCATAACTCCAGCTTATGGATATGTGCAAAGAAGAAAGCCTTTTTTAATAAAAACCCATATCACATCTCGACTGGAGCTTGCTCATAGGCATGTGAAAGGCTATGAAACTCAAAAAGGAAGCTATGGTCTGATGAAACCAAAAATTATTATTTAAACTTCAATTCTGTGCATGTGCAGAAATTGTTTAGATTACAAATAGTTCTTATTCAATCTGATGGGTCTTCCAAGTTATTGATGTAATTTATATGTTCTCTTAGAGACAACCCAGGCTCATTGGTAATATAGATTATTACCTAAAATACATCAGAATCAGTTTTATTGCCAAGTGTGCTTCACACACACAAGGAATTTGTTTTGGCAACAGAAGCTTACAGTGTACATAAAGTTACGAGTGACAACACAAAATTAAATACAAGAAAGAAAAGGCAATAAACATTAAACAGAGATGCAGTTAGTCAAAAAGATCTGGATGTTGAGTTGTATGTACAGATATGCTGTAAATATACAGGTTATAAGGTGCTGTGTACAAGTTGTTATGAGAAAGTATTTCACGTTTATTGCACAGTAGGGGAATATTTAACTGTTCATGAGGTAGATGGCCTGAGGAAAGAAACTTTTCCTGTGTCTGGCTGTTTTTGTGCTTGGTGCTGTGTAGCGCCGACCAGACGGTAACAGTTCGAACAGGTAGTGTGCTGGGTGTGAGGCGTCCAGAGTGATTTTACGAGCCCTTTTACTTACTCTGGAAGAGTGCAGTTCTTGAAGTGTAGGAAGGGTAGTGCCAGTGATTCGTTCAGCAGTCCAGACTATTCGCTGTAGTCTACGGAGGTCGATTTTGGCAGCTGAGCTGAACCAGATGGTGATTGAGGTGCAGAAGATGGATTGGATGACAGCTGAGTAGAACTGTACGAGCAGCTCCTGTGGCAGGTCGTTTGTGTACAGGGAGAAGAGCAGTGGGGAAAGAACACATCCCTGGGGGGCACCAGTGCTGATGGTGCGGCTGTCGGATGTGATTTTGCCCATTCTGACTAGCTGTTGTCTATCTGTCAGAAAGCTGGTGATCCATTGACAGACAGAGCTAGGGACAGACAGCTGGGTCAGTTTGTTCTCGAGCAGTGATGGGACGATGGTGTTAAAGGCAGAACTGAAGTCCACAAACAGTATCCTTGCATAGTTCCCTGGTTTGTCCAGATGTTCTAGGATATAGTGCAGTCCCATGTTGACTGCATCATCCACAGACCGGTTTGCTCTATAGGCAAACTGCAAGGGGTCCAGCAAAGGTCCAGTGATGTCATTCAGATAAGCTAGCACCAGTCTTTCGAATGACTTCATGGCCACAGATGTTAAGGCAACAGGTCTGTAGTCGTTGAGTCCTGTGATCTTTGGTTTCTTTGGTATTGGGATGATGGTGGAGCATTTGAAGCAGGATGGAACTTTGCGCTGTTCCAGTGATCTGTTGAAGATCTGTGTGAAAATGGCGCCAGTTGGTCCGCACAAGTTTTCAGACAGGCTGGTGAAACACCATCTGGACCTGGTGCTTTTCGTCTCCTCTGTTTACTGAAGATCTGACGCACATTATCCTCACTGATCTGAAGTGCCGGGGTGGAGAAGGAGATGGCTGGAGGTGTTGATGACTGTTTACTGAGGATCTGATGCCCATTATCCTCACTAATCTGAAGTGCTGGGGTGGAGAAGGAGATGGCTGGAGGTGTTGATGGCCATTTACTGAGGATCTGATGCCCATTATCCTCACTGATCTGAAGTGCCGGGGTGGAGAAGGAGATGGCTGGAGGTGTTAATGGCTGTTTACTGAGGATCTGATAGCAATTATCCTCACTGATCTGAAGTGCAGGGGGGGAGAGGGAGATGGCTGGAGGTGTTGATGGCTGTGTAGGGAGATGATCCGGGTGGGTGTGAGGTGTCTGGTCAGAGGTGTCAAATCTACAATAGAAAATATTCAGCTTGTTTGCAAGATGTTTGTTGCTGTCGATACTGGGGGATGGTGTTTTATAATTTGTGATGTCTTTCAGGCCTTTCCACACTGATGCAGGGTCGTTGGCAGAAAACTGGTTTTGCAGCTTTTTGGCATAGCTTTTCTTGGCCACACCAATCTCCTTTGTCAGTGTGTTCCTGGCCTGATTGTATAAAATCCTGTCCTGCTCCTGTAGGCATCCTCTTTTTCATGAAGAAGCTGTCTAAGTTTTGGTGTAAACCATGGTTTATCATTGTTAAATGATAAGTAGGTCCTGGTAGGGATGCATAACTCCTCATAGAAACTGATGTATGATGTTACAGTCTCTGTGAGCTCGTCCAGGTCGGTGGCTGCAGCTTCAAAAACACTCCAATCAGTGCATTCAAAACAGGCTTGTAAGACCTGCTCTGTGTTGTTGGTCCATCTCTTAACAGTCCTTAATACTGGCTTAGTAGTTTCAAGTTTTTGCCTGTAAGTTGGTATAAGATGAACCAGGCAGTGGTCGGAGAGTCCTAGAGCTGCTCTGGCGGCGGAGCGATATGCATCCTTTATTGTAGTGTAGCAATGATCCAAAATGTTATTGTCTCTGGTGGGGCATGTGATGTGCTGTTTGAATTTAGGCAGCTCATGTGTGAGTTTTGCCTGATTAAATTCACAGAGAATGATAAAAGCAGAGTCCGGGTGTCGTTGTTCAGTCTCTGTGATCAGATCAGACAGCTGTTGTAGCGCAGTACTCACGTGTGCTTGCGGTGGAATGTAAACACAGATGAGAATGAACGAAGAAAACTCCGGTGGTGCATAAAACGGCTAACAGTTAATAAAAAAAGCGCTTCCACATCAGGACAGCACATCCTGCTGTTTCCTTGCCTTCCTTGATGACAAATACACTAGATGCCACTGTCTACATTTTTTGAGAAGCTCAAATGGATTACTGGGATGCATTTTTGATTCCTGCCATTTACACATCCATTTCGTACATTTGAGTGAGAAAGAGTAGCTTGTCATGCATGTATTACCTTGTGATTGACCAACCCACACCCTTCATTGGAACCCCAAACCAAGTGTTTTCAAAAGCAAAAAATCACCTTGGAGTGACTGACCTACACCTTTCCCTAAACCCAACCAAACATTTTAACTGTTAGGTGGAATCGTCTTTTACTGGACTCGAATCTTGCTGCTCCGCATCCTTAGTATGACACTTAACAAGGTGAGCTACTGAGCAAACTGACCAGGGATAGAAAAGTCATCCATACGAACATAATGCCGAGTTCAGACTGCCCGATTTTCAAAGTAGTCGCATCACAGATGTTTTCACACTGCATGACTATCTGGGGTAGCATTGTGTCTCTGCTCTGTTTACACTGCAAAATGGGTTGGAGACAGGGGGTTTCACATTGCATGACTTTACAATAGGAAGAATTGCCAACAACTTTGTCTTGGTCTGCAGACTATGTCTCACAACCAAACAAATGCGAGAGGTGGCATGGAAACAACACAAGGTCATGTAGTATATCTTTTGTTATTAACTACATAATGAGATTCTTTAGTGGGGTAGAAAATGTACTTGTTTTGCTCACCTGGCAATTAGCAATTTCTCCTCAATTTTTTTTCTATTCTGACCCCCCTGTTGTGGTATTGTTCAGATGACACATCAAACAGACACGGGTGTTCCTGCCAAATTTCCAATAGTTTTTCCATTTCTAGGGTCCAAATAGACTGAAAAGAAGCACTTTTAACAGGTTTTAAAGTGTTTTGTGGTATTTATTTGGTGGCACGCAACAAACCATGCTAAAATAATTATTTATTCCTCAATAATATGTCTACATTAGCATAAGTAGCTTAGTGTGATGAAAATAAACATAAGTTGTTGGTGTCTTACTACTCCATAGCGTTCATTTTACCTACAAACTGCAAATGTATGTCAAAGAACATTTTCAGTTTCAAAAAAAATGTAGTCTGAGTCACGTATTTTCATTGAGCCTGTATTAGATAGAGACCCCAACCAGATCACCACTGCAAATGCATAACAAACACTCTGAACAACCACACAGCCATATGCTGCGTCCCAATTCGCATACTTATACTACGACCTAAAAGCATGTACTTTTTTTGTGGAGGAAAAATATATACTTTTGAGTGTGTAACAGAAAAGTATGCAAGCTTTGGGACATACTACTTCCTCGTTACACAGATCGTTGTGTTGCTTAGTTAAGAGCCCTGTCAATCATCCACATTTTTGTCGTATTTAATTTCCTACCTTACTGGAGAAGCAGCAGCAGGATAATCTCCCATTCACGAGTCTTTCATGCAGAGAAATCTCCTCAGGTCTTTGGATAATTCTGCATTCAGACGGTAATGTTCAAACACGTCTTTATATAAATTCAGTATTGTTGTTGCAGATGAAATATAACACAGACTACGCTATTTAAATATTCTCCAGTGGGCTAGATATTAATTAACAGTCATACAAACATCTTTACAGAAGCCTCTCTGCTTGACGGTTGGTCTCGAGCGTCCATCATGTTTGTAGTTTGTTTACACTTTTCACCCGCGTTTTGTAGTTCTAATCGAATTCACGTCCCAACGCACAATGTACTGTGGGCAATATCAGCGGTTAGAGTATGGACGCTTCTACACTTAAAATTTTGACTGGAAATAGTAAACCATCCGGGAATTTTTGGCATACTCTTTTCAACATACTACAATTTAGGACATACTAATTCTATTTTCACATACTATTTAGGACGAATAGTATGCAGATTGGGACGTAGCACCACTCTGGCAAATGTTTAGAATACATCATCTGCTTGTGAACTAGCTAAACAGTGCACAGTGTAAGTGCTACTCTGAAAACACAGGTCCTAAAGGGACAGACAGAACATTACATGTGTACTGTATTGTAGCATAAATTGTTTATTTCTAACTATTTTACTGTGGGCTATTTCTGACTATTTTACTCTTTTAATACAGATTAGCTGACTGCAGTAAACACAAAACTCGTAAAGCCCGTGTATGAATTTAATCAAGATTTTAAGTTTAATTATTGCTAATAATAGTTCAATTATAGTCAAATAATAGTTTAATTATAGTCAAAAATGAATCTAGTGTTTCTCAACATTTTGGTGCCACACCACAGGTCCTGGCCCCTCAGCAAACTGAACCAAACTGTACCATGGGTCCAAAACTGTGAACCAAACCATAGTATTGGTATATCATTACACCCTTAATAGAAATCAATGTGTAATAACAACTAACAACCACATAATATGACTCTGGCAACCAGATAGAATACCTTAGCGATTGCAAAGCAGGATAACAACCAGTCAAATACATTAGCAACTATATAGCAACACTCTGGCAACCAACGTAATTAACAGAACAACTGCAACTTAAACTACTTAACACCTAAGCACATCATTAGCAACTTCATAATAGGCCAACAACCAATCTGAACATATTTATATCCATATAGCACACAATGGTAACCACCTCAAAAAACCTACCAACTACTAAACACAACAGACTTTGGCAAACAACCCAACACCACAGCAACTACACAGCAACTGAACAGCAGTTATATACACTGTAAAAATAAACTGTTGTTTCAACTTTAAAAGTAAGTGTTTGGCTGCCTTAAAAGTTTAAGTTTGCTTCACTTAAATAGTGAAGTTGTCTTAACTCGGGTTAAAGCTGACAGGACTTGACAATGCAAGTGTAATGTATGTTGTCTACGTTTAGTTAACTTAAATAGATATGTTGTTGTAATTAAGAATGATGTTGATAGCACTTTATAATTCAAGTGTAATGGTGTCACGATAGGGTTTTACAAAAACTGGAAAAGTTTTAGTTTAGAAAAGCTTCCAAGTGCAGCAAAAAATATTTTATTAAACAAAACAACGATTATCCAAAAAACAGTGCAGACAAGAAACAAGCAGGAATACAAAAATCAGTGATACAAAAACAGTAAGCACAAAAAGGTGAGTTCAGACTAGAAACAAATCAGGAATCCAAAACACCGAGAAGATACAAAGTGACAAACAAACAAACAAACAAACCAACCAATCAAAACACAAAGAAGAAAAGCACAAAACAAAAATCCAAAAGCTACTAAAACACAACAGAACAGGGCTTATAAAGACAGGACTCAATTAAACAAACAAGGAACAGCTGAAAACAATGAGTGATCACGTGTGCAGGGATACACGGGATAAGTACAAAAACTAAAACAAACGCTAGTGCCCTCAAGTATACACACGAGGGCACTGCAAGAGGTGTGACAAATGGACATGGTTTAAGTTTAGTGAACTTAAATATTGAAGTTGACTCAATTTTGGGCAATTTTGTTTATCTAATCCACTTATACCTCATGTCTTTGGGGGAAACTGTAGCACCCAGTGGAAACCCATTAAAGATGCGCGAATCAGCTGAAATGTTACTTGAATCCGCTCCTTCATTATAATCATCCACCCGCCACCCGCCTGACATATTATTTTATCTGATATATATATATATATATATATATATCCGGCGACGCAGTGGCGCAGT
>CAIGQZ010032086.1:4088177-4122065 GCA_903798205.1 Danio tinwini | reverse complement strand
GGTGTGGTGTTCGCTTTACCTTAGCTCTTAGCCCGCCGCGCTTCCCCCGCCTTTGTTTACGTTCGCATCGCCGTCTCCGAGCACTTCCGCCCGGCCGGACAGAGCGCTCAGCCTCAGGTGTCCTGGCGATCTCTGGGATGAGTCGTAGATTGCTGATAAAACTGTCCGAAATGCACAAACCAATATCCAAGATCTCCTGTCGGGTGTACAATGTAAAGGCATTACTGTTCTGCATGAACAGACCCGAAATGAGCAGGAAAAATACTGCAAAATTGCAGAAACTGGAGAGACGCCGAGCCTCGCGATGTGTACGTGCCGCCATCTTGTTCTTACAGGAAGGTTCTCAGGAAGGGGTAGCAGGTTCTCAGGTTTTCTGAATGGGGTAGCAGTTCTTCACCAACGCTGTTATAGTGGAAGTAGAGAGCTGTTGACCTTGACTGACGATGTTGCACCAGATTCTAAATTTATCACTCGATTGAATGGGCATTATCAGTGGTTATCAGCTGATAGATATGGGCCAGTAGGGGCCTCATATGCCTACTGGTTGGCTCAGAAGGCTGTTATCATCCACCTACATGGTTAATCAGCTATACTAATGAAGAAGATTCCAGATCCCGACATGTTTTTACACTACTGTGACGGTTGGGTTTGGGGTTGGGGTAGAGGTAGACGTTAATAACATACATTTAATGGGAAATGTAATAAATAATATGATTAATTCTCGTTAACTTCCGACCACAGTTGTATGTGATCTATAGCTGATTAACTATGTGGATGGATGATAATTTTCTGCTGGAGCGGAGACAATACATCAAACTTGTTTCTTGTTGGTTTTGTTTATTATTTTTATGGACAGAATTTCTATGTGCAGCCTGGGGTAGAAAGGGGTCTGGTTTGGGGTCCACAGAGTTTAATCTCTTCTATTCCTACTATCATATTGGATCCATTGAACCTATATTGTCAGCATGTACTGGGGTGGTTTGCTGTTAAGTGTAAAGCAGTGAGGGTGAAAATTAGGCCATGGTGCTGGACTTGAAAAAGATGGCTTGCAATCTCCAGGTTGGAAGGGGTGTTTTGAATGTATCCTGGATTTTTAGGGAGGTGTTTTGGGCTTGTCCCACTGTGAGGAGGCACCAGAGAAGACCCACTGGAGGGACTATGTATCTTAGCTTGCATGGGAACACCTTGGAATCCTCACAAAGGAGCTAGAGGAAGTGTCTAGAGAGAGGGAAGTCTGAGGTTCCCTGCAAAGACTGCTGGCATAGCAAGCTGGTCCCGAAAATAGTTTAAAATGGTAATATTATGCAGAATTACATAAATAAGAATTAATCAAATTTTGATTCTTATTGAATTAATCTCATTTTAATAGTCTAGTGATGGAACTATCATCATTGTTTTAAAACCTGCTTGAACAGGAGCATAAAATATACAAAAACAACAAAGGTACATACAATAATGTACACTTACTGATTTATTGACTCTTGACATGAGTTTTTATTCAGGCTTTTTATAAATACAATTATGACCATGGGATACCAAGTAAAATGTATTACATTAAATATAATTAAACATCAAAGCTAGCACAGACAATATATACTAATAGCAATATGACTGCCATTTACAGTATAGGAATTAGAACCATGACAAACAGATTATTTTAAAAGGTTTAATTAAGATATGGGACTGTAGTTGAATTCTGCTTTTTTAAATTCTGCTTCTCATAAACATGCTTGTGCTATGCAGCAGATCACTTTAGTATAAACAATAGTGTTGAGAGATTATTGCATGTCTTTGAGAAAATGTCATATATTGTGTTAAATAAATAAATAAATAAATAAGTAATAGTGCACGAGAGCAGTTATTATATGAAATCCACCAGATTATGCATTGCACCGTGGACATGCATATTGCTGATTATTTTTCTAGTTGAAGGATGGTATTTCATAATTTAATTTTCCAAAGGTAGCAAGTATATGGCCTTTAGTATATGTGTATTGTGTGATAACTAATATAAAAAACAATAAGCCCCAAGAAACAAGTAAAGGAAATAATTTAAAGTGTTAAAGCTAATATTTGTATTTTAAAATAAATGAGTGCCATATTTATGTTCAGTTATGAATTACATTAATCATTTAATATTGTCAATTCAAAACTGTAACATTTCACTAAAAAAGTAGTTTGCATTACCATATATTTATACACCCTATTACTGATCTGCATATACAGTCTTTGGCATCTGAATGAGTTTGCTTCTCTTTTTTTAAAATCTATTTTCGGCTCTGCTTATTAGTAGTCTAGTCACTGTGGCTTTAATTTCCATTAACTTCAAATTCACCATCGTTCCCTCGAATGCTCAGAGGAGCAAAGTCGACGGGCCTCAATGTGCACTTCTCATAGCATTTGTTAATGAGTGGAATTCTTCGACCATCAGCGTATAGTGATTGCACTGGGTTCACAAACAGTTGCTTTATTTCCAGCTGAAAAATCTGATGCTCTCATTCTCTAGAGGTGGAAGAAAACTTTTGAATGTTCTTCCAGAAAAAGATCTAATTTGACATCTTTTTAATAGGCTAAGATAAGTGTCTGTGCATCATTTAAAAATAACTCCTGTGGTTTGGATGATTGATGGCATCATCAGGTTTTCCAGAACTTTTTAACAAACTGTTTGGTTTTGATAGACATTTCTTTTTTGTCCTGACAGGCATCATTACAAATGAAACTACAATCTGATCTGGGCCATTAACAATTGCATGCTTGTGAAAATCTTTTTTACAATGCTAGCTTCCATCCAATCAGTCTTACATTTTCTAAAGAGCCATTTTTCCAAAGAACTGCAGTATGTTATACTTAGTCTTTTAGACATCCATCTGTCAAATGTGCTTCTCAGCCTGTGGGCACAGATATTTCACAAGCACACCTTAGACCTGAGATGAAAGTCCTGTAAGCCCAAGCAATTGATCATGTGCACACCTGAATAAACGCCATAGTGCTGAAGTGTTTTCTTACTGTAACATTTTTTTTCTGTCAGATCCAGTGGGAGTGTATTAATCCTAAGTACCAAGTGAAAAAGAAGAACTACAGAAATTCTGGAATGGTCATTCTTACCCTGTGCAAGGTGAGAAAATATATATGTAAGTGAAATATAAATATGTAAGGGATAATCAATATTGGCTCATGTGGTCGCCTCCGCGAAGTGCTTTAAAATCCTTTAATGCATGGCAAGCCGTTGATCATCTTGCTTATTCCACGATCATTTGCTAAGGTAGGCCTAAGTTTAAACTAGTTTTGCTCTTTCAGTGCAATATTGGTCAGAATTTTCATCAGTTTTGACATATATGAAATTTTCTAGTCCCTCCTCTGAATCAGCAGTGCCAGGCAGACAGACAGAGAGAGATCTTGTGCATGCGGTTTATACCTGCTAACATTATTAAGATGCGATTTCATCAATCCGATCACAAGTGAACAAATAAGAAATTCCCCGTCACACCTGGAGTGTGTTTCAAGCCACATATGTGTTTCTTTTATCAACTTCTTAGCACTTCTCTGATGAGGGCGGATCTGTATGTATGTTGGCTTTCTTTTAACATTAACGTTAACATTACCTTTAATACCTATAGCAGAATAAATATAATAAACATACTATTTTATTAAAAGTGCCATAGCAATTAAATACGCTTTAGGAATATGTTACTATATGCATTTAATGAAATTAAAGAAAATTAATTTTATTTCCTATTATAGTTTATATATATATTATTTCTTATAACCCTTCACACTTTATTCTGATTAGCTTTACAATGCTGTTTTTATAAAACCTGTTAAACTAATATTTTTTTAACATCTAAAGCCGGGGTGTCATGGAGGGCCAGTGTCCTGCAGAGTTTAGCTCCAACCAGCTTTAACACACCTGCCAGGAAGATTGTAGTATATCTAGTAAGAGCTTGATTAGCTGGTTCAGGTGTGTTTGATTCGGGTCGAAAATTCTCCAGGACATTGGCCCTCTAGGACCAAGTTTGGACACCCCTGATTTAAGGCAAATGTGTCAATGTCTATTCCTGGAGGGCCACAGCTCTGCACAGTTTTGCTCCAACCCTAATCAAACACAACTGATACAAAAAATCGAGGTATTCAAAAGAATCTTGAACACCTTTGTAGATATTTACATTAGGTGTCGCCTACGCTGTTTTTGTCTATTGGAAAAAATACATCAATAGAGTTGCCATTTTAGTACAGGGTAGTGCTTCTTTGAAATGAATGTGGCACCAAGGTGCAGTGGGGGACTGGCTATCTGAAGCCATAGATATATAAACATATATACATATATCTATGATTGGGAGTTTTCCTGGTGGTCAGTATGCATATGAAAATTATAATTTTTCATCACTTTTCTACATCGATGAATAAGTGACAACACAGGCATTGCCAACAAAGAGCATGTGTTTTTGTGCATGCAAACATTATCTCCCTCCCTGTTAAATTTTATGTAATCCCTGTCCTAAAACACACCCCCTTTCCCACTTTCACTTCTAATTCTAATGGAGTGAGCGATCCATTTGTGAATGAATCTCCGTTATGAATGATTCGTTTGGACCATTGATATCCCTGTGCCTCAATTTGCATATCCACCTTTCTGATCTAAATGTTATATACAGTGCATCTGGAAAGTATTCATAGCGCTTCACTTTTTCCACATTTATTTATGTTACAGCCTTATTCCAAAATTGATTAAATTCATTTATTTCCTCAACATTCTACACACAATACCCCATAATGACAATGTGAAAAAAGATTTTTTTGAAATGGTTGCAAATTTATTAAAAATAAAAAAGCTGAAAAATCACATGTACATAAGTATTCACAGCCTTTGCCCTGAAGCTCTAAATTGAGCTCAGGTACATTCTGTTTCCACTGATCAATCTTGAGATGTTTCAGCAGCTTAATTGGAGTTCACCTGTGGCTAATTCAGTTGATTAGACATGATTTGAAAAGGCATACACCTTTCTATATAAGGTCCCAGGGTTGACAGTGCATGTTAAAGCACAAACCAAGCATGAAGACAAAGAAATATTTTGTAGACCTCCAAGACAGGATTGTCTCGAGGCACAAGAATGGGGAAGGTTACAGTTAAGTTCCAATGAGCACAGTGGCCTCCATCATCCATAAGTGGAAGATGTCTGGAACCACCAGGACTCTTCCTAGAGCTAACCGACCAACTACGATTAGTGATCGGGGGAGAAGGGCCTTAGTCAGGGAGGTGATCAAAAACCTGATGGTCAATCTGTCTGAGCTCCAGCATTTTTCTGTGGAGAGAGGAGAACCTTACAGAAGGACAACCATCTGTGCAGCAATTCACCAATCAGGCCTGTATGGTAGAGTGGCCAGACGGAAGCCACTCCCTGCCTGGAATTAGCCAAAAGGCATCTGAAGGACTCATAAAGACCATAAGAAACAAAATTCTCTGATCTGATGAGACTAAAATTGAACTCTTTGGAGTGAATGCCTGGCATTACGTTTGGGAAAAAAAAAAGATCACCAGGCTAATAACATCCCTACAGTAAAGCATATTGGTTGCAGCATCATGCTGGGGGGATGTTTTTCAGCAGCAGGAACTCAAGACTAGTCAGGATAGAGGGAAAGATGAATGCCGCAATGTACAGAGACATCCTGAATGAAAACCTGCTTCAGAGTGCGCTTGACCTCAGGGGTGATGGTTTATCTTCCAGCAGGACAATGACCAAAAGCACACAGCCAGAATATCAATGGAAATGTTTTACAACAACTCAGTGAATGTTCTTGAATGGCCCAGTCAGAGCCCAGACTTAAATCCTATTGAACATCTCTGGTGAGATCCGAAATTGGCTGCACACTGTCGCTTCTCATTTAACTTGATAGAGCTTGAGAGGTACTGCAAAGAGGAATGGGCAAAAATTCCCAGAGGCGTGCCAAGCTTGTGGCATCATATTTAAAAAGACTTGAGGCTGTAATTGCTGCCAAAGGTGCATCAACAAAGTATTGAGGAAAGGCTGTGAATACTTATTCAAATGTGATTTTCAGGGTTTTTTCTTTTTTAAAATTTGCAACAATTTAAAAAAAAAAATTCCACATTGTCATTATGGGGTATTGTGTGTAGAAATTTGGAGGAAATAAATGAATCCATTTTGGAATAAGGCTGAAACATAAAAAATGTGGAAAAAGTGAAGTGCTTTGAATACTCTCCGGATGCACTGTAACATTTGAATATTCAATAATTTAGGGTGAACAGAATGTACATTGAGGCGCAGGCACTGTTATGTTATTAGACACCTTTATAAGTTACTTCAAAAAAACATCCGTTACTTCACTTAGCTGACAATAATACAAGTTTCTGACACCTTGGTGTCTTGTTGTCATATTTCATTTACATTGCAGAAAGCACATAACATACAAAAACGTACAACAACAACAAAAAACGAAATCTTTAAAAAAAATCTAATATTGGCGCATGCTCACGTATGCGATATCTGGTGTATACATCTATGGAACACCTTGATTAGTTGCATCAGCTGTGTTTCAGTGTAATATTACATTACGATCAGAAATTGCCAAATAAATACACCTCAGAGCAAATAATAGGTTAAAAAGTACAAAGACTGACCGTTAGATACACACGTGATTAATAATATATCATGTTTTAACAACAGAAATGCAAGAGATGAGATAAATGCAGCAGGTCCTGAGATGGCCTGGCCGATATAAAGCTTTTCTCAGCATGAAGCTATTCGCAGGGCTGCCGCTGACTGCTTAGAGCACAGAGTTTGACATTTTTAAAGATGCACTATCCTCATACATAACCTGCCAATTAGAGTTTAAAATAACTATATTTTACACTCCACCCCTGACTGGCCAGCTGTTATGGGCTGCGACTTTCTTTCTCTAACTCAGAGATTTGTGCGCTCTTGCTCGAGTTCCCTACTTGGCGAACCCTGCAAAGTCCACTGGCTACACAGCTGGCCCTGGGGCGTTCGTATTACGCATTTCTCCAGTGAGCCTACTTGCACAGATACTGTGTAAAGTCAGGGAGGTCGAGGAACAGCTCTCGTATTGCGCCTCTCTGGCCCAATTGGACCTGCTTTCAACTCTCTCCTCGTGATGGCCCTCCCTGGCACATCCACTGGAAGCAGGGGATATAGGCACCGTTTGGCACCCGCGTCTAGATCTATGCTTACGTATGGTTTGTAGATAGAGTGTGGAGGACTTAGGTGACCTACCGATTAGGTGGTTAAAACAGTCACTCAGGTGCCCACGCGAGTCTATTCGCTGTGTGGTTACCTTTTTCCCCGAGAAGAAAACCCTGAACATGCCAGATCAGAGTGATGCTATCCTCCTTCAGTTGGCTGGAGCTAAGGCTCTCCCCTTCGCTCCGACGGGTTGGCGTTACGATCATCCCTGTCCTAAGGATGCAGCAATGGCGGCGTGCTGGGAAGCATCGTCTCATGATTCAGTTCCCAGAGGCGTGAGTTGTGGATATTAATTCTTCCTAGTCGCGTTCCCATCAGCCAAATGGGTGGGTATCTGGAGCCATTTTCTGTCAGCGAAATGTGCCAGCGTTTTAGGCCAGCCCAATCTCACATTTAGAACCCGGCCCACCTAGGTGCCTTAGGTTCCTACAGCATTCTTTCGGCTACTTAGTGAACCTGCAGAAGGGAAGTGCCGTATCCAAACAGAGGTTGGAACATACCCATTGAACAGTGGAAGCCATCTCCCTCGCTCATCTGAGCCAGGGCGAGCCGTGTCCCCCAGGAGTGAGAGCGCACTCCTTGAAGCTTGCATCCTTTTGGGCGTTAGCCCGCTGCGCCGCTCTAACAGACATTGTAGAGCTGCAGGCTGGGCAACACTTAATGCAAGATTTATTAATCTTGAGGGGAGCCGCTGGTCAGCCCGCGTTCTGGGTATAGGTGCCCGCTATGTGCAATCCCCACTAGGCGATCCCATATGCTTATACTGCCACGGTGCAGTCCCCCCTCACAGGCGGACCCGTGTCTTTCCTCACCACTAACCATCTTATATTCATATGCGTACTCCCCCCTTCTCAGGGCTAGTATATATGCTCTCTTGCCACCAGTCTCCCCACTTGGGTAGCTGGTGGCCTCCGCAGTGTCCTCCCTATTGGGACTGCACGCTTCCCAACGTACTGTCGTAATAAATTCCTAGAAATTATCTATCTATCTATATTATTTGCGACTACCGAAAAATATATCTAAATGCGTAAATCTTCTGTTGAAGTGGAATAAGGAAGGGCTAGGGAACACGTTGGAAGACCGCGCTTCTGGTGATGCAGGTGCATTCACGCTCTCGCTTGCCTGGCAAACCTCTCATCGGGGGCGAAGGTAAGGTTCAATCATTATGGCGCTTTCCATACATTTCCCCATAGTGGAAGTTTTTTCACATAGCATTAAAGTTCCCCTCCCGAAGGGGAATGCTGCGGTTAGTAAAGTAAAACTCGTTCCCTGAGGGGGGGGAACGGAAATGCTATGTTCCTTCGCCATAATGATTGCCCTTTAGCTGTTAAGGTGAAAGTCTTTTCCGCTAAAAAATGATGCTTTGGCTTTGCTTGCACTGTGCTCTTATAGCCAAATTAATTGCAACGAGCATCAGCTGCGCAAGCTGAAGCTGTCAACTCATTGGCATTTTTATTGGCCCGTTTATATACTCTTTCAGATGATTGGCTTTCTGAATGAAATCCCCATAGTGGAAGTTTTTCCACATAGCATTTCCGTTTACTCCCTCTGGGAACAAGGGTTACCTTATAACCGGAGCGTTCTGTAGACTATCGGAAAAAATAGCTTAAAGGGGCTAATATTTTTGACCTTTAAATGGAGTTTAAAAAATTTAAAACTGATTTTATTCTAGCCAAAATAAAAAAACAAATAAGACTTTCTCCAGAAGAAAAAACATTATCAGACATACTTTGAAATTTTTCTTGCTCTGTTAAACATCATTTGGGAAATATTTAAAAATGATAAAAAAATTTAAGAAGGGCTAGTAATGCGCAAAACCTGTCATAAAAGCACACATCTGGTCCAAGTATCTTCCCTAGAGAAACATCAATCTATAGCAAAGGATGATTGGCTTCTGTACTAGTAGGAGGGGCTTCATTTGCCATATTGACCATTACACTTTTCCCTATTTAAAAATATACAAGTGACATGTCTTGTGTTTTCTACAGTCTTTGCTGGAACTATTTGTGCCTGCAAAATACTGCACACCCTCCAGCCAATCAGAATCAAGAATTTTAACATACCATGAAATAAATATATATTAATATATTTAAATAAATATGTAATTATTTGTATATTTAGTGGCTCTACAAAATATATAAATCATTATTGATCTGGAATAAACAGAGTGTAATCAGTCCAGTCGGGGAGGCGCAAATGAAAGTAAGTGGGGCGGGGGTGTCGCAGACAAAAGTGAAGAGGGTTGGGGACTCACGAAAGAAAGTGAAAGTGAACAGCGGATGGAGGAGGAAGGCGGTTGATTGGTAGAATGAGGTGCCAGATCCAGCATAACAAATAATATATTATCTGCTTTTCAGATCATTAAGATGCACTCTTTCCTGGATTACATAATGGGAGGTTGTCAGATTCAGTTTACAGTAAGTAGAGTACTCCACCAACTCAACCTTTAATAAATGTAAATTGTTTAATCAGGCAGTTTAGTTTACAGATAAGCATTTTTGGAAAAGCATCTACAGTTTGGATTCTGTAATTACTCTATTTACACATTTTCATGTCATTTCAAATCTGTATGACTTCTTTTGCAGAACTCTTCAGTGAAATTTGAAAGATTTGCAATGTCTGCTCTTTTGTATGCAGCTATATTGAATGCATGATAGAGCTTTCATGTTTGTAGAAATATCTGATTCATAAATGACTCTGAACTGAGTCAGGTCTGGTCAATGAATCAGTCATTTTACTCAGTTCACAAAACCTGGCTAAATTATTAGTTCATCAGCTAATAATTACTTTAATTTTAAACTAAACCTATTTTGTAAATCCATAGTTTGTCCAGAAAAATAATGCTTTCCTTCACTGTCTACCATTTTTTTTACTAGGTTTGTATACTAAATGCTAATGTTGTAAGACATGGACCATAATATAGTGCTTAATATAGCTTCATTTCTTTAAGCCTGCATGTACTGTATCATCAATTTTATATTTGGTTAATACATTGAGCCAAGTTATTCAATAAATGAAGTAATGTGGCAGGGGCTGTAAGTGTACAAGCATACAAAATGTGCAAGTTCATAAATCTTTGTTTACCTTATTTTGAATGTTGATCTACATATTAAAGAGCCCCTATTATGTATGGGTTTTTGAAAATGACCTTCCATGTAGTGTGTAACACAGCTCTTAGTGAAGTGAAATATCCAGCTAAAGCTTAAATCTGAAAGTGGACAGTTTTTTAAAACTATTGATTCATCTATAAAAGAGTCGACTCATAGTGGTTTAAATGAATCGTCTTGATAACGAATCTTCAGCAGTTTCGGCGTAACGTTGTTGTGAAACAAAATGGTTGCGAGCGCAGACCTGGCAAAATTCAAACCTGCGGCCCCGCCCACTAACACAGCAGCAAGACGCTCATGAAGCGCTGTGTTTACCTGGATATTATTGGAAGTGTGAGGGAAAGGAGTCGTTCAGAAATCTGCACGCTTAGTTTCTGCCTCCATCTTGTAATGGACAGACGACACCAGGGGTGCAGGCAAAATAAGGACAAATTATTAGGTACACTGGCTGGCTGCTGAACGCTGGAAAAGGCTTGCGAATGGAGAGCGGGAGCCCACAAAGATAGCTTGTCAGAGGACAGAGGATGCTACAACCTCCCGGCTGGGAATGTGATCATTTGTAAAAGCAGAGTACAGGTAAGCACTTAGAACATATAGCTGTTCACGGACGAGGTGCCACAGCAATGATTGCAAATAGAAATGATCTACATGTTTTGTTACTAGTAACCACGTGTACTATATCAGGTTAACTCTTTATGTTCTCATATCATGTCTAATGCAACGTTGTAAACGCGACGCGTGCTGCTTTGTTTAAAGATTTAAATGCTTTTGTGAGCTTGTTCCACTGCCGTTTGTCGTTGCTATGGCCATAGCTGATCCTGCACACGTGCAGCAGTCAAGGTTCAGAATAGGTCAGCTTTTGCTGCTGTGTGGATTAAAACTGAATGTGTGTCATACTTAACATAAGCAATAAGCTTGTGTTTAACTGCACTGCTTTCGGCACTGAGGTGTCTGAATAACACTGTTGAGAACCGGGTACTGATTACTGTGGTGTTAGTGAGTTTACTTTGAAGCGTGTTTCGGGCGTCCGCTGTGATCGGATCCTATAGCAATGTTGGCGACCCGGTGGCTTGATAAACCATGCTGGGCATTTTACTGTCTCACGCTGAACGCTGTCGACCAATGGCAACAGGCTGTCATTGGTCCAATCAGCGCAGATTAGCTTCGCGCTAAGCAGGGGTTTGGAAACAAATAAATCGCTGAACGATTCATATGGGAGTCGCTGGGATAATTAGGTAAAAATAAATGCATATTATAAGACCATGAACGTGTTTTTTGACCTTGCATACATATTAGTATGTTGTTGGAGACCTATAAAACCGAAATATGACCCTTTTCAATGTGTAATAGGGGCTCTTTAAGAGGTCTTGCCGTACTGCAGTTTTATGACGGCCTTTTAAAGTCTCTGTACCCTGCAACTAAAAACTACAGAGTTGTCCAACATTATCAGAACACTTGGCATATTTTAGATGTTTCAGTTGTTTAATTGAATTGGCCCTTACAATATCCATAAAAAGAATGAAATATTTATAAAGTCGTTATTATGAGTCGCTGTTTGGGCCAGTTGGCGTTTCTGTGTGGAGTTTGCATGTTCGGTCACACTTTATTTTGATGGTCAGTTTGTTAAATTTAAGTTACATTGCATCTACATGCCAATTAATTCTCATTAAAATATCAGTAGACTGTTAAGTTGGAGTTAGGGTTAGTGTAAGTGGACATGTACTTGCAAAGTGTCTTATAGTCAGTTAAATGTTTGTTGAAGGAGCAGTATCAACAGATATTAAGCAGACAGTCTACTAGTGCTTAAATGGACAACCAAAAAAAAAGTTTTACCGCATGTTCTCCCCGTGTTTGTGTGGGTTTTCTTTGGGTGCTCCTGTTTCCCACACTGTCCAAATTCATGGGCTATAGGTAAATCGGGTACAAAATTGGCTGTAGTGTGTGAATGAGAGACAACTTCAATATTTAAGTTCACTAAACTTAAACCATGTCCATTACACTTGAGTTATAAAGTCGTATTAACATCATTTTTAATTACGACTTATTTACTCAAAATAATTAAACTTAAATCACTTGTTTTGTCAAATCCTGTCAGCTTTAAGCTGAGTTAGGACAACTTCACTATTTGAGTGAAGTAAATTTTAAGGCAGCACGAACACAAGTCGAAACAACAACAACAACAAAATATATTTTTTTTACAGTGCACAATCATGTTCCTTCACAGAATTCAAAGGAAAACACTAGGCTTCAGTTGCAGAAGGCATAAAATAATATTAGTGTTAGAAAATTTCAGGAAATATATGAAGCTATGCCAGTGAGTGAGATGTGCTGCTGTAACTACTGCAAAAGTTTGTCATACCCTATACCAGATTCGAAAGTGAAAAAATTTAAGTTGTGGCCAATTACAGTAACCCATACTCAGAATTTAGGCTCTGCATTTACACAGCATTGAACACACACACAGAGCAGTGGGCAGCCATTGCTGCTGCATCCAGGGAGCAGTTTGGAGATTGGTGCCTTGCTCCAGGGACTCACCTCAGCAGTGGTTTTGAGGGTGTTGAAAGGACTGGTTATTCACTTCCAACATCTACAATTCTTGTTGGTGCTGAGACTCGAACTTGCATTCGAACTAGCTCTCTAACTGTAAAGGTGGATGAAAACAATATGACTTGCTTCATCTGGTATTTGTTCCATCTAGGTGCATGTTCTATGAACAATTAAATCATTAAATTAAATCATGTTTTGGAAGAAATACACATCAATATTTTCAGATCTGTCAGGTGTTCTCATAATTTTGGCCATCATGTACAGTATGAACGCCGAGTGAGCACCAGTCATAATCAGGGCTGGGAAGTTTACCTTTAAATGGGTGGTAGATTTTGTAAAGGCTTGATTGTGTTTATGTGGTGCAAAACAACATTCTTATGCTTCATTTTTTTTAAAACACATTATTTCTTTACATACAGTGGATATGAAAAGTATTCAAACCACCTTACATTTTTCACCCTTTGTTATATTGAACCATTTGCTAAAATAATTTAAGTTAATTTTTTCCTCATTAAAATACACACAGCACTTCATATTGAAACACACAGAATTGTTTAAAATTTTGCATATTTATTCAAAAAGAAAAAAAATGAAATTTCACATGGTCTTAAGTATTCAAATCCTTTGCTCCGTATTTAGTAGAAGCACCCCTTTTGAAATGAAAAAGAACCCCTTTATTCACACCTGGATTTGGGGATCCTCAAAATATGATATAAATTGAAAAGCAAGTGTTACTGGTTACATTTTTTCCAAAGATGTAGCTTAGGTTTTTTCAGATTGAACATTGAACCCTTCTGATAAAGGTTTTGTTGCAGGTAGGCATAGATTACCCTGCACTGAGATGTTTCTTCTTTTCAGACTCATAAGTAAAATGAACAGACCGAACACATTTTGTTTTGCATGGAGAATCAGCTGGCATTTTGGTTATAATTTCTATGTTTACTTAAATGTTAAACAAAGAAATGACATTAAAATTCAAAGTAATCACTTTGGTAATCTAAAATATATCTCGGATGTAACTGCAATTTGGTTACCACATATTGGAAATGTAGTTATAACAAAGTAGAGCTACTTATTCTTTGTATTTTAAATATATTAAGCCAAACATTTATTTGTTACTCCCTAATCCTGGTCAGTTCTTAAAAATTGCACCATTTGTGTTCCATGGGAGAAATAAGGCTCATGCAGTTTTGAAATTTTGAGTCAGCTCCTCTTTTCAACAAATGTTATTGTTTTACAGGTGGCCATTGATTTCACTGCCTCAAATGGAGACCCTCGAAACAGCTGCTCTCTCCACTACATCCACCCTTACCAGCCCAATGAGTACCTGAAGGCGCTCATCGCTGTTGGGGAGATCTGCCAGGACTATGATAGGTGAGGTGACCCACCATTCATTCCCTAAATCAGTCAGTCAGTCAGTCAAACAATCAATCAATCATGTATCCAGTCAAGCAAACAGTCATGATATTTAATAGACCAACTATAAGAGCTACTCCATTTCATAATGTTTACACCAGTTATTTTCTGACTACAGGCCATTAACCAAATTTTCAGAACAATTAATCAATCAATTACATATTACATTAATCAATCGCATATTCAGTCTTATGACTAGCAGTGCCTGAATGCAAAGGTACCATGTTAAGCATTGTCTTTCTACACTTCAGTCACTTTCTAACCCAAGATGTCAGTTAAGCTGGGAGTCAATTATATTTGACCCCTCACAATGTTACTGCATACCTCAGTGCTCATCTCTGGAGCTCAGTGTGCATTCATTAATCTTTCCTGCTTCTGATCTGTTTCCAGTGACAAAATGTTTCCCGCCTTTGGTTTTGGCGCCCAAATTCCGCCAGACTTCAAAGTAAGTTAACACATTTTTATGTTAGAAATTTTTTATGTTAAAAATAAAACACATCTGAATAATGAAAGCAACTTAAAGAGCAACACTGATTGACAATTAAGCTCTCCGGCTGATGTTTTGGTCTCTTTTAAATGCTGGTGGTGCTTTCACTAGTGGTAGCATGAGACGGAGTTTACAACTCACACAAGAGGCTCAGGTATTGCAACTCATCCAGGATGGCACATCAATGCAAGCTTTGTTAAGAAGGTTTGCTGTGTCTATCAGCGTAGTGTCCAGAGTATGGAGGCGCTACCAGGAGACAGGCCAGTTGTACAACAGGAGACGTGGAGGAGGCTGTAAGAGGGAAACAACCCAGCAGCAGGACCGCTACCCCCATATTTGTGCGAGGAGGAACAGGAGAAGCACTGCCAGAGCCCTGCAAAATTACTTCCAGCATGCCACAAATGTGCATGTGACTCTAAATGTGTCTCAAATAGACTCTATGAGGGCCATCCATAGGTGGAGGTTTTGCTTACAGCCCAACACCATGCAGGACATTTGACTTATGCCAGAGAACACCAAGACTGGCAAATTCACCACTGTCACCCTGTGCTCTTCACAGATGAAAGCAGGTTCACACTGAGCACGTAACAGACATGACAGAGTCTGGAGACTCAGCAAAGAACATTCTGCTGCCTGCAAAATCCTCTAGCATGACCGGTTTGGCAGTGGGTCAGTAATGGTGTGGGGTGGCATTTTGTTGGAGGGCTGCACAGGCCTCTATGTGCTCACCGGAGGTAGCTTGACTGCCATTAGGTACCGAGATGAGATCTTAAAGAGCCCTTGTGAGACCATATGCCTGTACAGTTGGCCCCTGGTTCCTCCTAATGCAAGATAATGCTAGACCAACATCTCGTTGCACCACAGATTGTCCAGGAGTTGGCGGATGCTTTAGTCCAGGTCTGGCAGGAGATCCCTTAGGAGACCATCCCCCACCTCATCAGGAGCATGCTCAAGCATTGTAGGGAGGTCATACAGGCATGTGGAGGCCACATACACTACTGAGCCTTGTTTTGATTTGTTTTAAGAACATTACATCAAAGTTAGATCAGCCAGTAGTGTGTTTTTCTACTTCAATTCTGAGTGTGACTCCAAATCCAGACCTCCATAAATTAGATTTTCATTGATAATTTGTCTCTAATTTTGTTGTCAGCACATTTAACTATGTAAAGAACAAAGTTTTTAATAAGAATACTTCATTCATTTAAATCTAGGATGTGTTATTTCAGTGTTCACATTTTCAGCAGTTTGTACATACTTTCAGTATCCCCTGTTATATATAGACATAAAATTGCATATATGTTGCAATAAAGAAGAAAATACTAATGTAGCTTGCATGCAGATCTTAAAGTGTTTTTGCTATGATGTTTTTATTGAATAATATTTTTAAAGTGTGTGTAATTTCTATTTATTTCTTGATTGGATTCAATCTCAACTCAACTGAGATTTTAACAGACAGAATTTTAACTTGCATACTATAAGATTAATTGCCATGGAAACTAGAGTGCTCTGAATCCCTCACTGTTACCTGACATAATATTTCTGAATAATTCATGAACTGCTAATGGCCTTTTAAAATAATCACCTTATCACTCCTACTAATCTATGCCAATCAGTCAAAATCAGGTCATCTGATTGGTTGCCATGTTTTAACCAGAGGTCATAGCTGCAGTGTGGTTGGATGTGACTCTAAGTATGCATTTTAGCTGACCGGAGTCCAAACCACAGGGAGGCTCCATGTTTTATGCATGGCCATAACCCACCCATTGGCTGCAATGGCTCTGAATATAAATTAATCATAAAATAAAAAAATGAATTGTTTTAGTTCCTCCAGGACATTGAATAGACTTTAATCATTTAATCTGATATTGCCACAGTTCAAAGTTTAAATCCATTTCTCTGTGATCGTTGAAGGTTCTAAAAGCAATAGTCTAACTGCTGTTGCTTCAGATTTGGGCATTAAACTGTTTTCTTTCCTCCTCTCTTTAGGTTTCTCATGATTTTGCAGTGAATTTTGATGAGGACAATCCAGAATGTGCTGGTGAGTCATGGTGGTGTTTTTTTTTATATATAGATTATAATCATATATGTTTTTTCTTTACCCCATAAATTACATTCTGATAATGTTGATGCTTAAAGGGTTAGTTCACCCAAAAATTTTAAATCTGTTATTATTTACTTACCCTCATGTCGTTTCAATCCCCTAGGACCTTCGTTTGTCTTCGGAATACAAATATTTTGGGTAAAATCTTAGAGCTTCTTCATTCTCCATAGACAAGATTACTGACCCCTTCAAAGTCCAGAAAAAACATCCTTAAAACAGACCATATACATTCAGTGGTTCAATCTAAAATCAAGCTATATTGTTGTGGGCACATAAAGCAAAAAACTTCTCCTCAGTGTCAGTATAGTGTGCATGTTCATGAGCACTGTGCAATGATGTACATACTCAGGCACGACTTTCTATGTCAACACAGGCATGTCCGAAGAGGTAATACGTCAGAGGTGCGACCAATCGCCCTATACTGACACTGAAAAGAAGAATAAAGTCTTTTTTTTTATTTGATGCTTTACATATTCTCATAGCTTGATAGAATTCTGATTGAATCACTAAAGGCATGTGTTTGAGGAGCCTTTCTTAACTTTGAATGAGCCAGGAACCTTGCTAAAGGAGCTTTCAGAACTGGCTTAAAACATCTTAATTTGTGTTCCAAAGATCACAGATAGTCTCAAGCATTTAGAACGACATGAGGGTAATTAATGTAACAAAGGTGGTCAATCAGACACATAAGTATTTTGCTTTATTCCACAAACGATACACCATCAACCTCTCCTACCCACAAAAGACTGGATGGTCAGTGTGTAATACGATTCCAAGGTATTTACCACAGGAAGGAATGCCCAGAAATGGACACACAGACATGGTCAAACTACTATAAGCTCCTTGCTTAAGACTGATGCTTTTAATGTAAACTTTTATTCTCTCTTTATGTGTAATCAGGTGTTTTGCAACAAGTCTCTTGCTCATGTATAAATATTATGGTTTTAATACTTCTGCAATCAATGTTTAACTCTACTACAGCTAAACAAGATCATAGATAGTTCATGTTTGATGTCCCTGCAAAGCTAACTTGGTGTACTGTACTGGTGCAACACATTAACATTTTGAGAACTTTAAACATTTCTGCATCAGCTTACACCCAGAATGCATATGCAAATTATTAGGCTTTGGAACAAAAGACTATAAAACGTGCCTTGGGGGAGTTAACTTCTCATTGGTCAACACGGCTCTGGATCATGGTACAAAACCACACTTATAAAAGCTGGTGACTAAGGCCACACCCCAAGAGAATACCAGAGAACACCCAGAGACCCTAAGAGAGAGAGAGAGAGTTGTTTCTTTTTTTTTAGATAAGGACAGCTTCTTTTCAGGTCCAGTTAAGAGACCTGGACCCTGGCAAAAAATAGGTTAACCGCACAGCTCAGACATTCCCATCAACAACTTGACACGACAGACTCCACCCCACTCCAAGCCTCACAGGTCAAAGAGCCGACCACCAGCTAACCACATGGTTACCCCATGGTCAACAGAGGGAGTTCTTCCCATCACAAAAGGAACGCAAGTAACACCTCCAGATTACCACTGAACTGGTGTAAACTAAATGTGACCCAAAAGAAACCATAGAAGGGTTAAATTTATTATTTTTGGTTTGTTTGGTTTGGTCTGTCATTACACTTTCTTAAACTCTTATTTTTCTTCCTTTACTCTTCTCTACAACTTGTATGAATGTGTGTTTGTGTTAGTTTCTGTTAGATTAGTCAATACATTTTCATGTTGTATAAAGAAAGGTGTCTGTGCATATTTATGAATCTTATGCCTTAAACTTCAATCTTGCTACCCTGCTTAAACATAAATGGGTTTTTATTTTTGATAACAATAGCTGTAATTGAAGTCAGCTGTCCGTTCGAACGATCAATGGACGATTTGTTTGTTCGGATTTAAAGAGTCGATTCTTTTGAAGCCCCGTTCAAATGAATCTTCAATTCACTTTTAGCTAATTTGCTACATTAATAACATTATTTTCTTTTTTGGGTGAACTAACACTTTAGGACAAGTTTCAAATAAAAACAAAATAAAGTCGAGAGTAGAATAGATTGTCTCTTTTGCAGATGTGTCTCTTTTGCAGACTATACAGGATGTTTGTTTTGCAGGTGTTCAAGGTGTCATTGAGGCTTATCAGAATTGCCTCCCCAAAATCCAGTTATATGGTCCCACTAATATTGCTCCAATCATCCAGAAAGTTGCTAACTCTGCTTCCGAGGAGATGCACACCAAAGAAGCCATGGTTAGTGGGAGAGAGAGAGAAAACACAGTTTCTGCACAGCACCATATTGACACCATCTGCTTTGCTGCTTTTATTAAAACATGCCATTGACAAGCACAGTATAAATCATAATCATGATTTTTCTTCTATTGTCAAATTAGGAAAGGTCAGAATACACTCAAAATAAATTAAGAAACCTTTTGCTTGTTACAAAAGAGATTTTAGAGTCTTAATTGTCATCTTTTGATTTATCTGTTTTCCTGATTACCTAGGAATACTTCATACTTCTGATCCTGACGGATGGAGTGATCACAGATATGGCAGACACACGAGAGGCGATTGTTCACGCGTCACACCTGCCTATGTCAGTCATCATCGTCGGCATAGGAAGTGCAGACTTCAGTGACATGCAGATGCTGGATGGCGATGATGGAATCCTCCGCTCTCCAAAAGGAGAACCCGTCCTGAGGGACATTGTGCAGTTTGTGCCCTTCCGCAACTTCAAACATGTAAGTAAAATATGGTCGGAACTTAAACATGCAGTCAGAAGTTTGAAATAAGTTATACATTTTTTTTTTTTGTTTGAAATAAATCTGAATAGGCCGAATAATTCTATTTGAATGTTTTTGTTAGCATAATCTATTGCTGCTATAGCAAAGATGATACATTTTATCACACCTTTTTGTCATTTAAAAATTTGCTATTTTTTTAATGGGAATAAACACTTTATTCATGTATTTCTTCAATTTCGAATAAATGCTATTTATTTATAGAAATAAAATAAACATTTTTCTGTTGACTAAATTTTTTTAATAATAATAATTCATTTTATTTATAAATAGCCCCTTTTGGACACCCAAGGTCACCTTACAACAAACATCAACAAACATACCAATAACAATTAATAAAAACATTGCCAAACATAATTTCAAATACATGAAAAGACATATTTTAAATATAAAGTAATGATAAGATGATCTAATGGCCCGTTTTCACTCAGTGGTACAGTACGGTACGGGTCGGTATGGGTCACCTTTATCAGGCTTTCATTTCCACTGCCTAAAGGGTACCAATGGTAGGCGTGGTGTACGACAGAAAGTTTCAACGTCATTCTCGCTCAAGGAAATGTCAAAGCCCAGCTGTACGGGTCATTCACATATTATATGTGAAGCATATCTCACAAAACATATGCTTCATACACATATATACTTATGTATAAATTTTCATTTTTAACTTTTCTATAAACAGAATTTGATTTAAAACTGCAGATCAATGACAGGCCGAAATAGCCTACTGTAACATCTGCAATTATATAAAATAAATAAATAAATGCAACATATATTAACACATTCAGACCCTTACAGTCTAAGATATGTTACCAATTACAGAAAAACTACACACAGCATATAGCCCAGTGAGTGCAAACCTCTCATCTGCATCTGTAATCTTCACCAGCACATGTAACATCATGTTAGAAAGTATTTCCGTCGTTCCGAGTTCATAATAGTTCAAAAGTTGATGATAATAGTTAAACATGGCAGTTTGTTTATGTTTTAGGTTGCTGAAAGAATCATTTGCTCCTTTGTTTTTTCTGGCTTCTCCTTTGTGTTTTCGTGCTTCTGTAACGAAGGCCAGCTAGTGAAGTGCTGTGCAGGTAAACCTCACTCTAAAGGTGCTCTAGCGACAGACGAGCAACGAACTCCCATGCAGAAAGTCACCGGTTCAATCCCAGCTCAGAGTGGCTTGGGTGGTGTAGGACCGGCGGGGGTTATATTGGTGCCGTGACCCAGATGGGAGTGAGATTTAGGGGGGTGAGTGTAGCAGAGGCCAGCTAGTGAAGTGCTGTGCAGGTAAACCTCACTCTTCTGACCTCTAAAGGTGCTCTAGCGACAGACACTAGAGGCCATGGTCTTTAGCCTCCTTGGTAAAGCAACCGACTCCCATGCGGAAAGTCGCCGATCCCAGCTCAGAGCGGGTTGGGTGATGTTGGACCAGCGGGGTTACACTTCACTCTCGCGTTTGTCTGTTTCTGAAAGGATCGGATGTCAGAAGCACTTCAATAAAGAAGTTTGTCACTCAAGAAGTTCGTTATTTCAAAAATAGACACGTGGTGAGTGTGCGTGAGCTGTGGAGAAAGTGAAACCTGCATTTAGACGACCTCATAAAACAAAAACAGGACGTGGCAGATTTTGTTCTTCTTGGCTTTTTGGCTGTTCATTAAGACAATGACAAGGTTTGTTTGAGCTTGGGTCGAACATGGCTTGTTAATATATCTATATAGTATTACGGTGTAATGTCTCGGCTGTGTATTTAAAAATGGCACTTCCTTTGTTTTCATTCTCCTGGCTTGTGCACAAGCAAGTGATGTATCTCTGCAAACCAATAGCGTTCAGCTGTGCATCTAGCTCTGCCGTTTGGTACCCTTTCAAAAGGGTACCTAAAAAGTAGTATGGTACGGTTTGCTTTTTGGTATGTTTGACAGTGAAAATGGCCATAAAAGCATACTGTAACGTACCACCATACCACTCAGTGGAAACAGGCAAAAAGGCTGCACTGCGGTCCAGAAGAATAAGAATGGTTATTAGACTAGAGTCTGTGGCCATTAACCATTCATTAGTTATCCTGACAGGAGCAGTCTCAGTACTGTGGTTAGGGTAAAAGCCGGACTGGAATTGCTCAAACAAATTGTTAGTGGAGAGATGGTTATAAATTTGGAATGCAACATATTTTTAAAGATTTTAGAGATAAATGGCAGATTGGAAACTGGTCTGTAATTGGCCAAATTAGATGGGTCAGCTCCAGGTTTTTTTTTTTTTTTGGACTGGAGTGATTATAGCAGTTTTAAGTGAAGATGCGACAGATGCAGAATCCAGTGAGGTCTGAATAATGTTGGTGACCAGTGTGGACAGTGATGATAGACAGGTCTTAACTAAGCGAGTAGGGAGAGGATCTAGCTGGCAGGTGGTGGTTTTTGATTTCCGAATATGACCTAGTATTTATTTCAGCTGTAGATGGTAAGGTAAAGCATTTAGCATTGATAGACATTGGAGTTAATCTATTTATTTTGATTAATTGTAAACATATATTACAATATTAATGTTTTACAGTATTTTACTGCATCCAGTACATTCATCCTTGATCAACAGGGGGGCTCCTTTCAAAAAAATTCCAAACTTTTATCCACAGGTTTAAATTGTTAGTTCACACAAATCTACAAATGATATTTTTGTTTTTATGAACAACTTTAACTTTAAAAGTATCTTGTCAGGAGAAGATGAAACTTCTTTAAAACGCAATTATAGAAAGCAAAAACATTACAGGGATGACTAAGGAATCAAAGCTTAATGAACAGATGTGTCTAATGAAGAGAAATGCTTCATGTCAGGTTTGGTGATTTAAGAAAATGTGCCGTAGCTCCAGTCAGGGTTTAGTTGGAAAAGCAAAGTACAAGGGGATGCCTTACATCTGAAGGCATCCTGGCTCCTTTTCATCTCTCTCTTCTCTTAGGTCAGTGCTTTGCTCTCACAGCTGTCTGTCTGAGCACCAATAACAAGCATCTCTGTGCTGGAACAGAAGGAAGGAAAACATCAAAGCTCTTAAATTTTATAGGCCTGTGTTTAGTTTAATTAAGGCGTCTGAAATCGCTCATGTAGAACAGTCCTGGTTCCGAAAGTGTTTCTTAGTTTCTTTGTTTCTGTTAGAAGTGCTCTGTCCTGCTTTGACCCAGTTGTGTCCTTGCCTCTGAAGTTGAGTTCATGCAAAGTTCAGCTTTTTCATGCAATTTGATAGTTTTCTTTTAAGTAAATTCAACAAAAATTGTGCATTTAATGACTTTGTAAAGAAATGCGTATAATTTATAGAAGTATTTTAAATATACTTTGAAATAGCTAATAAATATTGATTTAGTCAACATAATGAAACCTGAGAACACGTTGAAAGCAACATATGAGGAAGACATGATTGCAGTACAGTAACAATAATAGTACTGAGCTTTTTTTTTATTACAATATGCAAAACGGTACACAAATTGGGATCATACAAATACAAAGAAAATTGACAATACAGTCAGGTACTGGCAGGTGTGTGTGAGAGTGTGTGTGTGTGTGTGTGTGTGTGTGTGTGTGTGTGTGTGTGTGTGTGTAAAGGTAACAGTGGACAGGTCAGAGTACATAATAAGGGATAATAGCAGTCATTAAATGAAGCAAGTATCATAGATATAAATAAACAAGTAGAAAGAGATCAATCAGTGGTGAAGAGGGGCAACAATGCTAGTAATGTATGATAGAAATAATGATTGTAAAAAGAAAGGACAACAGTAATAACTGACAACAATAATAATAATAAATCCCAAGTACTACACCAACTACTACTACAGAAAGTTACTAATATTGCAACTACTACTGCAGCTGCTACTACAGCCACAACCACTACTACTACTACTACTACTACTACTACTACAATGTCTACTACTACTGATACTACTACAACATCTACTACAACTGATACTACAACAACAACAACTACTACTGATACTACTACAACATCTACTACAACTGATACTACAACAACGTCTACTACTGATACTACTACAGCAATCACTGCTACTACAACATCTCCATCGACAACATCTACTACCTCTGATACTACTACACCGACTACTACTACTACTACCACTACGTCAACATCTTTATTACTTCTGGTACCACTATACCAACGACATCTACTACTACAGAAAATAATAGTACTAAGCTAATAGTACACAATTATATGCTGTATAGATTTTTTAGTCTGGACTCAAACTCGGTACACACACAATGCAGTTGCGTTATACTTTGGCTGACAATATAGTGACATTTAGTAATATATTGCATTTACAGTGGAGGTCCTAAATTTCAAGGTTACTGCTTACTTACGCTCCAGTCAAGTACATGTATCCCCTTCTTCTGCAGCCAGGACCTTGTAATGTGTGCAGAATGTGGTTTTGCATTGTCTTGTTGACATATGCATGGGCATCCCTGAAAAACAGGAGCATTATTGTGCTCAAAAAGTCTCTATGTACTTTTCAGCATTAATGGTGCCATCACAGAAGTGAAACCTTTGTCAAGGACATGAACACAACCCCATACCAAGACAGACCCTGGCTTTTGGACTTGTTGCTGGTAACAGTCTGGATGATCTCTTTCTTATTTGGTCCGGAGCACACAGCATCCATTTCTCCTCAAAAAAATATTCTGACCACAGTACATGTTTTCTGGATGTAACTATGTATTGTGGTACTTGACAAAGGTTTGCGAAAGTAGTCCTGGGTCCATGTGGTGATATCACTCGTAGATGAATGAGGATTCTTGATGCAGTGCCGCTTGAGGCATCAGAGATTGTGGTAGTTCAGCTTAGGCTTGCACCCTTGTCCTTTATGCACAGAAATTCCTCCAGATTCCTTGAATCTTTTAATAATGTTATGCACTGTTGAAGGTAAAATATCCAAATGTCTTCCGATCTTTCTTTGAGGAACATTGTTTTTAAACATTTCAATAATTTTCTCATGTATTTGTTGGAAAACTGATGATCCTCTGCCCATCTTTGCTTCTAAAGGACAAAACTTTTTTGACATAATTATTGAACCAATTTACCTTATTACTAGCCCTAAATTGCTCCTGTCCAAACGTTTTTGAATGTGTTGCAGGTCTGAATGACAGGAAGGGATGTATATTTACAAATGAAATGAAGTTGACCAGACAAAACATGAAATATTTTGTGTTCATATTGTCTGCAATCAAATACCAGTCAAAGTAAATTTCTTCAAAGTAAATCACTGCTTTCTTCTTTTATTTGCGTTTTCCATATTGTCCTAACTTTTTTAAATTTGGGGCTGTACATTAACAAAACCAATATAAAAAAAAAAATTAAAAACCTCTCTTTGACTGTTTCTCTTTCCTATAATAAAGCCAATTGTTTTGTTAAATAAAATAGCCTATTTTACACTATTTTCAGTGTTTATGACAAGTCGTTCGACCATAAGTCAGGACAGGCTTTCAATTCTCAGCACTAAAAGCCAGTATGCATGTCAGACGGGCATTTGAGACACTGTGAAAATTATTGAAAAAAGGGATGTAAAAAAAATATTGAAGAAAGGGATGTTAAAAGTGAAAAAGTATATATTTACATGTGCATGAAAAATGGATTGATATAGCAGTCAATCCTTTTAACATGAAATAAACTGTAGTAGACAATGAAATGGCACTTGTACACGCCTGTACTCACTCTTGCAGTGGTAACCTATATTCAGTTTGTGATTTGATTGCCACTGTGGCAGCCTAATGTTTCAGTTGTCACTGACTTTGTAAGAAACCCGCCAACCGCAGGTTGTCTAGATGATGCCTTAAGGGATGAGACTTTGCAGCCATAGCAAGACAAGGCTGTTTTAAATCTGTGATTTCTAGAATAGTATACATCTACAATCCCACTAACTCATTCAAGTCTCACAAAAGGCTGGTCATCCATGGAAGGCAAATGCACAAGAGAACAGTATAATGCAGAGAATCACAATAGTTAATCGGTTCAACAGTGAACCTGGAATTGCTTGTCAGAATATCCTTGGTGACAAAATTATGTTATAACAAAGAAACCCATTGCAGTCAGCAAACTATCGAAGAGAAAAGAAGAAGAGTAGAGCAAGATCACAGCAGAGCAGTGTGAGAGACTAGTGATGTCTTGTGGCCACAGACGCCTGTTCACTTCCTGCAAATGTTTCCAGAAAATAAAGTTGTTGTTTTTTGTTTGTGTGTTTGTTTTATTTAAATTATCTTGATTATTTTGTAAAACCCTGTTCTACTAGCATGCCATAGCCTTAAATAAAATTGCACAAATTAAAGTTTTAAATAATAAAAATTAGATCATTTGTATTTGTGCATACTTTTATTTTAAAAGTTATGGTACATAAAAAAACTACAATAATAGTTTTTTATAGCATTATTCTCTGTACTTATGAAGAGTTTAAAATATCTTGTAAATCCTAACTTAAGTATTAATATAATCCAATTCAAATGAAAACCTAATGTAAATTTAAATGACCATTAATTGGTTCTCAGTTTCTGCCCACACTGTTCTCAGATAACCAGTTCAATAGAGAAAAGCTTTATGACAGTGGCAGTGGAAAATAACTTTACTTTTTGATTTAAATACTTTTTTATTTAAATAAATTACAGTGTTCACTACTCCTACTACCAAGCATGGGAAACTTCACTTCAAAATGTTTATTTATATATTTAATTATTAATTAATTCATTTATTTATTTGACATTGATATCCCAGGGGCAACACGGTGGTGCAGTGGGTAGCATGATCACCTCACAGCAAGAAGGTTGCTGGTTTGAGCCCCGGCTGGGTCAGTTGGCATTTCTGTGTGGAGTTTGCATGTTCTCCTCGTGTTTGCATGGGTTTCCTCCGGGTGCTCCAGTTTCCCCCACAGTCAAAAGACATGCACTATAGGTGAATTGAAAAAGCTAAGTTGGCCGTAGTGTGTGTGTGTGTGTGTGTGTGTGTGCGTGTGCGTGTGTGTGTGTGTGTGTGTGAATGCAAGAGTGTATGGGTGTTTCCCAGTGTTGGATTGTGGCTGGAAGGACATCCGCTGCGTAAAACATATGCTGGATAAGTTGCTGTTCATTCTGCGGCAAAAATTCTGTGCGGCTAATTCTGTGGCGACCTCAGATTAATAAAGGGACTAAGTCGAAAAGAAAATGAATGAATAGACATCACAATTACACTGGACAACCAAATGCATTTGTTTAAGTGTTTTGGCAGACTTGCTAATTCTCAACACCTGCCGACAGGAAGCTTGACAAAATGATAATAAAATAGATGTATTTACACATTATAATTCTTTACATAAAATTAATGTAAGGCAAAAGCAAAGGCAACATTATCAAACAAACTATTAGTAGACTATTTGTGCAAACACTGCTGTTTTGTTTTTAACCACTTTTGAAGAACACTGATAAAAATATTTATATTACTGTCTAATTTTAGGCTAACAAGTAAATCATTCCACAATTTGGCTCCAGAAAAAAAATGATTGACCAAAAGAGGTCTTACACTTTGGCACTAGACAGTCACCATTACCAGTTGCTCATGTGACTGTGAGAGGTTTGATTTAGATTTTAGATTTACGTTCATTCACAATTTCATTTCCTGCAGCATATGTATTATAATATGCTTGATTCACACCAAAAGCAAAATCAAGTATTTGTGTGAGTAAATTACATACAAAATCAATGCAATTGCATAAATATAGGTTAATTTCCACTGGGCAGTGCAAAATCACCTTAAAAGAGTCTTTGCTTGAAGTGCAAAACATGTTTACTAGAGCGAGTGACATGGTGTTCTGCTCTTGATGTGAACCCAGCATTGGGCCCATTACAAATGTTCTCATTGGTTGAGACGCAGCAACACGGTGGCTCAGTGATTAGCACTGTTGCCTCACAGTAAGAAGGTTGCTGGTTCAAGTCCTAGCTGGGTCAGTTGGCATTTCTGTGTGAAGTTTGCATGTTTTCCCAGCGTTCACGTGAGTTTACTCCTGGTGCTCCGAGTTCTTCCACATGCAGTCGAAAGACATGCACTAAATTGAATAAACTGAGTGTGTATGGATGTTTACCAGTACTGGGTGTGCAGCTGGAAGGGATAAAGGGACTAAGCCGAAGGAAAATTTATAAATGAATGGTTGAAACCAGTTGTGGAAAGAGTACTGAAAATCATATTCAATTAAAAGTACCATTACTTGCCTAAAAATGTAGTGCAAGTAGAGTAAAAGTATCTGTTGTAAATATTACTCAATAGTACTCAAGAGTAGTGAGTAGTGAGTATTACGTTGTAAAAAAGCTAATGCATTTACATGTAATTTGTGGATGTGTGTAAACGTAACATTCTGTAGTGCATTTAGTTATTGCCCAGCAGGCACACAATGTCATAAGACGTAATTTTAGGTTAGATTTAGGTTGTGACGTAAATTCAAGTGCAAAAATTCAAGTCTAGCCAGCGTCTAAGGACAATGTTATTTTGATGTCTAATAACAACATCAAATGATGTTGATACTTGGTTGATTTTAGGTTAGGTTAAAAAGTGACCAAAATACAACGTCGAGCCAACATCTTAAACCAACGTCATATTGACTTCAAACACTGACATATATTCGTCCAGTATGGCAACCAAATCCAACATCTGATAGACATCATAGTCCACACAACATCAAGCTGTAACATCATTAGACGTTGATATTTAGTTGATTTTAGGTTGGATGTTGGACATTGACATCCAACATTGGCCTGACCATTGGGTTCTGACCCAAAATTAGAACTGAATTTAGAAATAGTTTTGAAACAAATCTTGGCGCTTAACAAACAAAATTAATTATGTAGGCTAATGGATGTCTGTGCGTACAAAAAGTTTCCTTATCCACGAAAGAGAGGGAAGTAAAAGTAAAGAATGAGGAGGCTCATTCTCTCATGCTGCAGATGGTCTGTTTAACTGTTATTGCACTTAGAAAGTCTGCCATGTAAATAGCAAATGCACTATGGTGTGAAGCAACTGACTCTTAAAGGTAATGGGAGATGAGACTCTGATTGGTTTATTCTTAAAACACACCCATAACTCATTAAGAGAATAAGCTCAACCCTGTTAGACCATGCGCCGTGGTGCAAAGCGAAATTTTCTGCCCTTGAATAGCAAAAGTGGATTCTGACACGACCTTAATGCTTTTGCACCATGTGCTTTGGACTTTGCACCTATATCGTTAAAATAGGGCCCAAAATGTTTCCAAACAGTTTGCTGCAATTATAAATCGCCCATGTATTAAGGTAGTTCATTAGAATGCAATTTACTTTATATGTGCGATTTGATTGGACAGGAATGACAGGACTGATTTTTCTAATCCCCATAGAAAAAACTAAGTAGTGACTGCAGGTTTAAGGAAAGTAGTGGAGTAAAAGTACAGATACTGCCCTAAAATGTACTCAAGGGAAAGAAAAAGTGCACATTTTTAAAACTACTTAGTTCATTACAATTTCTGAGAAAAACAACTCAATTACAATAATTTGAGTATTTGTAATTTGTTACTTGACGGACGATGACATCCATGACATTCAGTATTCAACACCCCACCCTCCATGTGTCCCATTGTTCATCTTTGTGTGTATTCAGAGCCAACGATCAAGGGCAAGCCATTTTTAAATAATTAAAACAATAATAAAAAAACTGTGTTAATGCGCAATTAAAAAATGTTGCATTTATTAATTAATGGCTTAGCACTATAATAACTTGTTAACTTGACTAGTCCTATTAATCTATGGCATAAAATCAAGTGTTCATTACTGACTTTCCACCTCAACTGTTTATCCATGCCCTCATATTTAGGCATTCAAATTTCCCAAAGGCAGTTTGTTGAAAAATAATATGTTAATTTATTTATATTCTTACCCCATTATGTGTTTTCCAGGTGTTATGTGACTAGAGGTGTATTTGTGCTTTGTGTTTTCTTTGATGTGCCTTATTGAACCTTTCGAACAAGGCTTCTTGGCCAATAAACTCCAGAAAAGGGTTTTGTTTGGCTTTTTCCTTCACAGTTAAGAAGCCGACTGTAAGGAAACTTGCTACCTCAGGTCAACTTCTGCAATATCACACAATTCATAAATATAGCGCAGCTCTGGAAGTGTGAAGTTGGCTGTCCGATACAAATGCTTCGGCGAGAAACAGAGCGTGTGTATGTGTGTGAGCACATGTTTATTTTTAGCTCTGTCCTACTGTGTTTTCTCCAGTCTGTCTCCACTTGTTTTGCGGACAGAGAGAAACAGGAGTGACACCTCTCTTGTATCACCTACTCAAGCACAAGAGAGTGTGAGATTTCATCTATATTCCTTTCTCTCTCTCATTTTTCCCTCTGTCTTTTCTTCCAAACAGGCTTCTCCTGCAGCGCTGGCTAAAAGTGTGCTGGCTGAAGTTCCCAATCAAGTGGTGGATTATTACAATGGAAAAGGCATCAAGCCCAAAGGCCTGTCAGACTATGAGTCTTCCAGGGCATTTAGTCCCTGAGCTACGCAAAGCCATATAGCAACCTCCATGTGTCAGCTTTAAGATATCTTCATTGATTATTTCAGAGCTTGCTGCATCAGTATAGGTATTGACAAGCAGGTCCATCCACAGGTCCATTAGTGTTTGGGTTTTTCAGTAGCATTGGCATGTTTCTTATTACACAGCTGTTAAACTGGGGTCACACTAGACTTTTCATCCCACTGACTTCACATTTGTATGCGAGAAAGACGCAAACCCCTTCAAATGCATTTCACATTTTGCTAGGACCAATACGAGGTCAAATTATCATTGTTTTATCCCACCCCTTTTCACCACACTGTCTGAATGCTCAGATTAGTGCAGGAGTAAACATTGCTAACAGTATAAAGGGAAGACAAATGAGCAAAAGCAGGGCAGTAATGAGACATGTGCTCATAGCCTTGCCATAAAGACATCGCATGTGACACGAAGTGAAAAAAAAGGGCATTTCGAGGATGAAGAAAAGGTCATGATCAGTGTTGGGGAAAGTTACTTTTAAAAAGTAGTGCATTACAATATTGAGTTACTTCTACCAAAACAGTAACTAAAAGCGTTACGTTTCAGTTACTTTTGCGTTACTTTTTCCTACTTGGCTGAGGTTTAATCTCTTTCAGATCTTGCAAGTGTTTTTCACCTTTTTTATCAAGAAGCTCTGCATTTAACAGCCACCTATATAACCTACACCTTCATTTTCCTTTTAAAAAATATATAATAAAATCTTACTATATTACAAAACGTCGTTTTCTACAGTAGACAGTGGCTGCATCTCCTCAACAATGAAAAACAAGAACCATTTTTTTGTTTGTTTAGTCAAATTAATTGTTTTAGCTGGAGAATGGGAACTGATGTCAATCATTTGTTGTTTAGCTGGAGGTGGGGTGTATCCGGAGTTATTCAGTTACTAGAACAGTACACCCACTCATCTGCTGTGAAAAAAGAGAACTGACGATGATGATGAGTGCAAGCAGACTGTCTGTTCCCTCGCAGCACACTCTATCATTGAGTGTGTGGTTCAACCTGACTAAGGTCATTTTCATTCCGCAATATTTTTTGTAAAAGCAAATTAAGTAAGGTAAAAAGTAACTTACATTACATTTTTTTAAAGTAACTCAAATAATATGACTTATATTTTAAAAGTAATGCATTATTTTACTCGTTATTTAAAAAAATGTACGTATCGTGTGTTACTTAAAACGCATTACCCCCAACACTGTTCATGATGTTTAATTAAAGAATGTGGCAAATTAATTTTTACAAAAAACTGTGCATAAATACATTGTTTATAACAAACACTACTGTATAAATATTATAATAAGCATACATTTTGATTTCATGCTGAAAATTGCACTTAAAGGTGATTTTGAGTTTTGGTTCCATCTTGGATGTCAAGTCACCATGATATTGAAGTTACTAATTCTCGTTTTAAGTGACAATTGCAGTGTTTATTAGAGACTGTTTATTGGTGCACATATTTTATTCCTTTATTTATGTATCCTTATAGTTATCCCTTCCAGCATCCTTACAATTCCCAATGGATAAATCACATCCTGGTTAGAGCTGTAGAGAAAAAATGTTCAACATAATCAACTCTGAGATTTTCAAAATGCATCAATATTCTCTCTTCAATTGATTCTGAGCTTAGTGTTTAACAGCAGATGGCACTGTATGCTTTACTAACAGCCATACTCTGCTTCCATCCCTTTGGCTTATTCTCTGCTTTTATCAGTGGAATAAACTGACAATTTTTTGGCAGTTGTTTTACATAGCGGATGCTATTCCTACAAAAGCCCAGCACTGATAGTACAACCCTCGACGTTGGCAAATACCTGCATGATCTCCCATTCACACATGACCAATTTACTTTATCCAATTCACCTAAACCACATGTCTTTGGACTGTAGAGAAAACCAGAGCATGCGAACACTGAGAGAACATGCAAACTCCACACAGAAAGCCTCCTGGTCTTGAACCAGCAAGCTTCTTGCTGTGAGGCAACAAGTGCTTGCATCCAATGGGCTATATGCACATAGACTTTTAATTTCAGCCAGCCAGCTTTAGGTTCCAGTGAACTGTCTTGCCATTATAAAATTGTCACATTCGTATTTATTTAAAAATCTGTTATCTTCACTGCCTAATAGATATACGATATAAAATGGGTCTCAGACCGGACAAGAAGCACTGCATTAAATTCAGTTTTCCCCCGCCATGTCTTTAAGATATGATTTTACCCCAGTATTTGGAGTTTCTGAGCTCGCCTGCTGATCCTGACGTCTCTAGCAGTCTTTCATCTCGTTTTACGCTTGAACAACTAAATGAATGTTAGGTCTATTTAACTGAATGTATTGTAATTACTTTACAACATCAATGCTGTGAAAGGAACCTTTTGAAATTGAAAATAGTCACATTAAGCTTTCACCGGAAGTTTATCATTGACTGAAAAACAATAGCTGTGCATATATACGGTGTACCCCATTATACACAAATATCATTTAAAATAACCATGATTATAGTTAGAGACTGTATAAGCAAAAGTATTCATAGTAAACTCTGTTCACATTAAATCTTGTAACATAAAAGTCAACTTACATGGATGCTCTTCTTTGTTTGTGTGTATAAAAGCCTAGAGCCCCATCTGCTGTTAAAAACTAAGCCCAGAATCAATGCAGAACCAATTTCTCAAACCATTTTTTTTTTTCTAGTCTTGGACTATGTTTTATTTAGTCATGTCAGCTGAATACGCCGTAAGAGAAAATGTCAAAGCAGTTTTAATGCATTCCTTTAAGGTTTGCAAAAACAGCATAATGGTGCGAACCACAGGGTAGACCAAAGGCTGTTTTTTTCCTTACTAATGTTAATGCAGCAGAGGCTTCAGTATGCTAAGCAAACCACTAATTTACAATGTTTTCCAATTTAATATATTCTCTTGTAACAATTTAGCAAAAGCCAAGATGATATTTTCAGTACTTGTTGATTTTTGTTGGTCAGTAAACCGTAATTTAAACCAATTTTAATGACATTAAGGCCATAATGCGATTGTTATTCAATACACAAGGGATCAAAGTTGGCCGTTACGCTTTCTCCAGTGGCACAGCTGCAGACCCTGGTGTCTCCAAATAATAAGCCACCTCTAGAAACAGCTATCGCAACTTTAATTTCACGCTGACTTTAATGCCTGTTCACACCATCACACATTTGTTTGGATTTTAATGTTCAATTAGTTTCAGACCAACATAGAAAACCATGACTGCATTTCATACAGGGTGAATGCGCCTCCAAAGGACACGTTGGAGTGAGAACAATACATTCAGACAGTTGGCAATATAAAAGGGACTTTTGGGATTAATGCATTTCAAAGGATATAAGTTATGGACACTTCCCAGCAAACAATCTGATGTTTAATAGACGTCTAATAGACATCTAAATGTAGACAGCTTGGCTAAAACAAGGCTAAACTTGGGCTGTCAGTGAAAATCTAATAGACATCTAAGAATAGCCTAAAACTAGACTAGTCGTCAAATAGACAGATTTGACAGATCAGACTTTATATGTGTAGTCATTCATTTCTGTTTATTTAATGACTAGTCTCGTTTTGGCCTATTCTTAGATGTCTGTTAGATTTTCACTGACAGCCCAAATTTAGCCTTGTTTTAACAAAGACAACTATGTTTAGACATCTATATAACATCTTTTAAAAA
>CAIGQZ010032086.1:4027362-4053177 GCA_903798205.1 Danio tinwini | reverse complement strand
ATATATATATATATATATATATATATATATATATATATATATATATAGTGCATAACAGTTTCTATCATGCTATTGTTTTTTGTCACTCAGCGGAGCTCCTGTCATTCAGTGTGTAAGGACGCATCGGTCAAACACATGGTGGGATGAGCACCTGACGGAGGATAATGCTTCTTTTCTGAAGAAGTTGACTGCAGAGGAATACGATCAAATGACCAAGGACAGACTCAACCCCCTTAAGGATGAGCCCTGGCCCAGGCATAAGTGGGATCAAGGTGGGTCACTTTTGCAATTTGCACAACTCACGCTTGCTTAATAGTCTCTAGTCGTTGAACACCTTGAGTAGTTGGATCAGTTGTTTTTTAATTAGGGTTAGAACAAAACTATGCAGAGTTGTGGCTCTCCTGGAATCAAGTTTGAGACTCATGGTTTATATAATTTATTGAATTGTAACCTGAATTTCCTCAGGGAGTCGGAGAGTCGGTCTTGTGGCCATTAAACTTGGAATGATGCCTGTGTGGAGCAAATCTGGAGAGAGACATGTTGTTACAATGCTGCAGGTAATAAAAAATGCGCAAGTAGTTTTTATTTGCTATGTAAAGGACACGAGGGTTGAAATGCCATTGCAATTTAATACTAATACTAAAACGATTACCCATTGAGAGTGTCTGAACTTGTCACTTATACTTTTTTCTTTCGTGGATGTCCAGCCTTTTGGGGGGACTTAAATGAGTTATTGAGATTGTAAAGATTATTATTTACAATTACAATGTTTTAGAATTTACATATTTGGAATTTGGACCAGCTGCTTTTGCTATGGCTAAAAGAATCATTCCTCAAGTATTCCGGCACCGTGCCAGATCTCTGGCGTGCAGCCGTGGAGGTAAAAAAAAAATATTGTAGAGCAGTGGTTCGCAGAAAGAATCGCTGAATAATAAAAGAATAAAATGAACACACTTTTAACCCTTTGATGTATTTGTAGCGTATGATAACACTGAGACTTATGTGATCAGACAGCATTGGCTGTTCCCTGAAGTGTACGATTATGCTAGTGTGCTTTGAATGTTTACTTTAGTGCATTGTGTCATCAGATGTTAAAAATCGTTCTTGGCAAAGAGCCAGAGGAAAATGCGCACGGTGCTTACAGAGCAGATACACATGGCTAGAGAAGTCCTTCTGCAGACCGGTGCTGTTAGGTTGCCGTTTTAGTTACTGCAAACTCAGGATTTTCCCCATGCTGCATCACTGGTAAAATAATTATTACAAATGTGTGAAATGTGTGCTCATAGTTGTGTAAAATAATGCGTTGTGTCGATATATAGTTTTTTTGTTTGTAAAGCAGCGTACGCGGCTTTCAGTTTAGTTTGTTACCTCAGATGCTTGAAGCTTAGAATATAATTAAAGTTGTTCTTTGTGTGCACAGACGGAGGAACCGCAAACCGTACCCGAGTCTGCTTGAAAACAGTGGTCGGTGCACGGTTATTGCGAACTTCACATTTCACTTATGTGATCTAATTCGCACCAGATTGCAGAAATACTGCACATATGAATTGGTAAAGCACTGTATGCATTTAATCACTCGCTATTCTGACACACATAGGCCTACTAAATATGACGAGCTGCAGATCTAATTTCTCATTTAAGTAATTCCAAATCATATATTTAAAATACACATTTAGATTTCAAAGATATACAAAAATGTCATATGTACATGCAAAACTTTTAAATGTTATAAAATATTAGAATTAATATAGGTCGTAGCCAGTCTGGTGAAAGGGGTGGTTGTTTTTTTCTCAAAAAGTGGACGTTTTTGCAGTTGTTATACTCAGTTTCTATTTATCTAGGAGATTTAAATACTGCATTTTAGTGACATTTTAAGCAGTACTTTTTTGCTGGATAAGCTAATCAGATGTCATCATAACCACACTTTTTGATGTACTAAAATATTTCCTAAAAATGTGCAATAAATAAAAATTAAAACAAGACTTAATTTTTAAAATACAAATTTGTTACATCACTAGAAAAAAATAGGAATCTGTTAAAGTTTTAAAGTAAAAAAACTGGAGCCTACTGTCATTTTATTAGACAAAAAACAAACTGGCCAGCATATTCAACTGTCCTCAGTCACAATTTGGCCATTTCAATAAAAAAATAATAATTAAAACATAGCGTTACTCAGTATGGATGTCGCATCAAAGATTCAAATGTTACCACTCAGTGGGTTATGTCACGTAACTCACGTCACATTATTGTGGCTTTGAGGATTCGAATTACTGGCTATAGTTATTTAAAATTACACTTTATTACAATATATATTAAATATAAATATATTATATAGATTATATAATAAATATATAATATTAAATTACACAAAATAATTAAAAGGACAAATTCTGGACCTTTTGGCCGTGGGGGGTGGTTCGTTCGAACCCCCCCCAAACCCCCATGGCTAAGGGCATGTACATAATATAGCCTATATTTATCATGTTCAAGCAACGTTTCCAGGTTTTGATGAATAAGCTATACATTAATACTTTACAAGGACGGCAGTTTTATCTTTACTTTTTAAGAACAATGCCATTTTTAATTCACTTTTAAAAGCACATTCTAATTTAAATGGTGAAGTTTTTTGTTTTGTTTTTGTCTGCAAGCACAGTTAATGTTCAAACTATTTATAATGTTTAAAGTGGCTGACAATAATACATATTCTTAATAATAGGAATTAATCTGCCTCGTTTTTTTACTGTGCAGTGCTGCAGCTGCTTAATTAGGCCTGCTACGCTACTGTATTTCAAAACTGGTCATTATGGTGGTACTTTTTAAAAAGTTTGGCTGCATAAGGGACCGATCATAGTGAACACGCTATTTGTGCTTATGCACCTTGCGTTTTGCCGTTGCGCGCTGTGTGCTCGAGCTGAAAAAGCGTGTCTTTTTCAGTCGCGTCTTTTTCATTTTTCAATCAGATGAAAGAAGAGCAGGGTTTCTGTTGAAGTGACAATAGGGTTTGTGTAGTCAAGGTGACTACGGAGAACTTTTAATGATGGAGGAGAGACTTGTGGTCGCACATGTCTACAGACGTATTTTGGCAAAGAAGCAAAATGAAAGAAGGATATTTCTAGTCAGAGTTTGACACAGATGAGTTGACATGAACCAGCGCTGATGCTGATCGCCTCTGTGCTGCATGGAGCCGCGTCATAAACTTAACAAACAGGCTATTGATGATTTAGTGTACAACCAACAAACCAACCTTTCTCCATTTGGAAAATTACAGTTATTAATAGTTCTTATATCAGTTTTTAAAATAGCCTACATTATACGAATCAAAGTTTTTTTTTGATTTGTGTATAATGATAATTCCACAGCAAACTGAGGCTTTCATTTTACAGCTTATAAAACATGTATGCAAATTTAATGCAATATCATATATAAACAACAACGTTGTTATACAAAGTCAACATATGAGCCCTGAGGGTCATTGTCTTTCATCACCTGCAGCGCGCGCACACATGAACCGCGAGTGAGATAGAGGCAATAAGTCATCATAATCCATAAAACATAATCTGTAATCTAATGACTTTTATTAAAGATGTTGACAGAGGTTTTGTGAAATAGTAATAACAGCGGAGCATAAATTAAATACATATTTCCTGTGGAGCGATTGATTTTAGATAGACGGATATTTTTATTTGATGTTTATAACTGAAAATACAAATGCTGTATTATAGACTTATAACCACATGTATAATGTGCTTAATAATGGTACTTTCATACTTTGTTATTGACTTATTTTTTATTACTAAATTGAGCATTACATTATTTACAAACCATTTGTATTTAAGAGTAGCTGATGGTTTTTAAGATAATTCAGAAAGAGTTAGTAAATGATTAACTATAGAAATGTTAATTTTAATATTTTATTATTCAGGCATATAGTAATGGTTACTATGTAAGTCAAGAAATGCTTTATTAACTCAACTTCATCCAGTTTTGTGGCCTAATCTAAAGTGAGGACTATTTATGTTTTATAAATCCCTTATAAATGCAATTAAAGACTTGGTATCAAATGAACAATAATCTTTGCAATCTTATCTAAAAAGTTAAATTACTGTAAAGTTTAACTATTGCTGTATAACAGGAGTGTCAAAATACAACATACAATTGGATAAAACAATATAATAATTTAACAATGTAATCAGATGCAATGTTCAAACTGTACAGTAATTTTATTTTAGATAAGGTTGCAAATATCTATTTTTCACTTGAAGTACAGTTTTATTTGTGTCTCTTCAAACGAATAGGAATGAATAATGTCGTTTATGTTCTTTTTTTCCTGTTTAGAATTTAACCGTCTTTAATTGTCATTTATAAGAGATTTATAAAGCATAAATAGTCCTTACTTTAGATTAGGTCACAAAACTGGATGAAGTTGAGTTAAAGCATTTATTAACATACAAAATAACTATTAGTATATGCCTTAATAATAAGATATATAAATATTAATTTGAATAGTTTATTAATCATTTACTAACTCATTCTGAATGATTTAAAAAAATAACTGATTTGTAAATGCAATACTGAATTTAGTAATGAAAAATAAATAATTAACAAATTATGAAAGTACAATTATTAAGCACATTATAAATGCGGTTGTAAGTCAATAATACAGCATTTGTAGCTGCAGTTATAAACTGCTTACTAATGTTTATTAATGTAGAGTTAATGCTTAACAGATAATGAATTCACTACTTGCTAATGTTTAATAAATGGTTCATAGTGTGTAGTTATTAAAAAATGTTACCCTTTTTTTTTCAATTTAACAACATAAAAACAGTGGACCAATTGGAGCAGTTTTGAGACTGACCACAACTTGACGTAGGAGTGCGGTTCCCCACCCACCGAATTGATTGACAGCTGCGTATTAACATGTCTCCATAGTAACGTGCATAGTCATATCAACAAGACAGGACGTGCGCAAAGCAACCAGAAATAAAAGATCTGTTCAGTTTGCTAGGATCATCAATCATCATCAAATGTTCATCTCAATCAAGAGTGAGTTTTACAAGTTTAAAATGTTTTAAATCAGTGCATGTTTGCAATGAATTACAGCGATTTACTTCATCACCACAGCTGTGTGTCAGTACAATTATAAAAGAAGACACTTCAATCCTGGTTTGTTGACATTAAATCAGGTTTATTTTGTACATTAACAAAAACAGATATCCATACAGCAGTGGATATTAACGTGTATCCTGTCACATTTGCATGCAAAAAGAGTGCAAAGCTAAACACACGCGCTGTCTGTTTGTATGTGTGTGCATGAACTTTGTAACGACATTGTGTGTGACTCATCCTTGCAACTCCACAACAAATGCATCAAATACTCATTGGTAAAGTTCTTACTGTAGTATTTCTCACAAACGTTATGTGAGATCTGCTTCTTTCATGTCTGTCTGTTGTCTGAGGCAGCCACGGGCGGAGATTGAGGCATGCTGACAGGCACGTGGGAATGGTGGGCGGGGAGGATTAGCCTTAAAGGCACAGTTCACAAAAACCGCTACCTAATGCTCAGAGCTATAAAATAGAAACCTCTAAAAGGTATAATAAGTAATCTGATGGGCATTTTGAGCTGAAACTTTACAGACACATTCTGGAGACACAAAAGACTTATCTTAAATCTGGAAAAAGGGGTAAACTATGTGCCCTTTAATACGTTTAAGTTTTAAAACTGCTTTTATAATGAAAATGATCCAAGTCCACACTGCCGTTTCACCAAGCGTTTCTGAACAGATCTCCGTCCACACTATACCGCTGAAAACCCTCATCACGTGACCACATACACACTCTGGCATGCGATACATCGTATGCGCATGTCTGAGCTCCAGGCAGTCAACGGGTGCTTTGACTCAGCAGACCCAGTTGAGAGCTGTGCACGTCAGACAAGAATCTACCTCTGGATCTAATCTCACTATATTTATCAAACGTGATATTTAATTCATCTTGTCAAGGAAGCAGTTATGTTATAGGCTCCGTTTTGTTATAAATATGCATACAGTGATGATGACGGTCATATAAATATGTAGCTACACCACAACGCCTCAACATTTTTGGTGTCTGTTAAGTTGTTAATATCAAAATGAAAATAGGCAGTTGCTTATTTTTTATGTTTTTATTTTATTGTTAAGAAAGTGAAAAACGTAGCCAGATTGATGCGAATGACTTCATAAACTACACTGTTGCCTTTGAAGATTTACTCGATGTGTTCTCGGGAGTTTGTTTTGCATATCAAACTTGCGAAGTCTGAACTTACAAGGAAAGAACGCAAGACTGAACTTTGTGTAGGCTACTTAATATTGAGAAAAAAGCCTCAATCAGATATCTCTGTTTTCTCCTATCCAAAATAACACGGAGCAGCAGCGTTTTAAAAAATTGCCTCTTCAGTGTTTTCAAAAAGCTACATTTTTGGTGCTCAAATTCCAGCATAGTGTAGACGGATGGCTTAACCGTAGGAAAAATTATGCGTTTTAAAATTAAAACATATTATTGTAAACGGGGCCTTAGACCTGTCCAGTTTCATTTGTACTATATCCCAGACCACCTCCTGAAGTGGTTTAAGAGATCCGATTTCTATTCGTCTCAAATTCATTTCGAAGGCCATTTAAAGGGTCAAAATCCCCCTCTTTCAGTTTCAGTTTCAAGTCTACCTCAGAATTTTTTCAAAAAATGATACATAATGTGCGTATAGAGGACTGCTCTCCTCCTGAATCCCTGAGTCTGAATTCATACAGTCACAGTGGATAGCAGTACAGCAGGTATCTGTCCCCATCTATTTCGAAGATTTTTCTGTTTCGAACACAACAACACAGCAATGTTTCTGATTGGTAACAAACTCAACTGATAAAACACAAAGTCCGCCATTCTCCAATTTAGTACAGCTCTCCCAACAAAAATGCTTGCTGCACAAACAGGTGGGCTGTATTGGTGCTGACAGCATTGCGGGGAAAGTCATGCAACAAACCTTGTGAATCATGGAAACAAACACCTACGACCCTTCAGAACCACCTAAATACTTGCAGCTTGGCAGGTCTGTGACTGTCCATATGGGTTTGTCTTTGGAAAACATGTGCAGTCATGAATAATTGAGAAGAAGCGTCCTCTTATAGTATAAGAAAACTCAGTAATGAGAAACCGACGCATCGTCACTGGACAGGCAGACAGCACTACGTCACAGATTTTGATCTCCCTCCAATAATGATTTTAAACCTTAGAAAATGAAATAAGTTTTTTATAAGTTTTATCCACAATTAAAGCTAACAGGTGCTAACGTTGTCTTAAATGATGCTCAACACACACAAATCTTTTAAAAAGTTTCTCCAGGTTTCCTTGAACCTTTAAACCTGTGCTTTTTTTTGATCAATAAAAAAACACATGAAGTGATTGGATGTAAAATTTGGATGTATAATTTTGATCAGTGCTCCTTTTCAAGTATCTCACTGAAGTTTTCACTATGCTTCAGAATATGATACTCATGAAATATGCCTAAAATCACCTTTTGAATGTTGCATTTTTTTAATTCAAATTTGAACATTATAATCTAATACATTTTATTAAGCTATGCTGTCTACATTAATTAATTATATTTATTTAATTAACAGTAAAACTAATAAAAACCGTGTATCAGTTCATTTATTAACACATCTTTTAAATTCTTTCTAAATCTTGTCACATAATAACATTTTATAATGTGTTAATTAGTAAACTACATCTGTTATTGTGGAATTTAATATTATTAAAAAATCTCAGTTTGACTTCCGCTAACAGTGAACAATTGTCGGTGTGTTTATTTATTTTTGAACATTAACCGTTGTGTTGTAAAGTAATTATCAGTAATATTATATTTAAGAAATGCACTGTAAAAACTCTTATGTGCTATTTACTATAAAATATTACATGCAATAGTGTTTAATTAGTATTTAATTAGTTTTCATGACTTGATTGTTTTAAAGCGACAAAACACTTAAATGAATCGTGAAAATTACTTTAAAAAATTTGAGTCATGATGATATCAATATTATTAGTGGAATGTGCTTTTATAATTTAGGCAAATCAACCACCATTTACTCATATTTATTAATGAAAATTACTCATTCATAAAATGTCAAATATATAATTTATAATGAAATACATACACAATGAATTTTTGCCAAATATCATTTTATTACATGTTTCACTGATAATAGTGTTACATACAATTTGTTAAATCTATTTAAAATTTACAGCAATGTTAAGCGCTGAAAAAAACTTCTTAATCCATGTCATGAAAAAATGTTCTGTCAATTTTTTTTTTCAGGAATAGTCACATTTTAGACATAATCTGGCAGAATTTGTGTATTGCATAACATAAAACCAGTATAAATGCTATATCTCAAAATATTAGCAACACAATAAATCATTCAGTCAATGCAGTGGAATTTCCCCAAAAGGTTGTAGAAGAGAATTTGTGTCAGAAACTAAATATAAGTAGTTTTTGCGTGATTTTTAATTTGGGGTGTAAATCCAGTTTAGCAATTCTAGATTTTCCAAGCCAGCCATGACTTGCTCATCCTCCAAGGCAATGCAGAAGTCCTCATGGTTGGTCATCCCTCTGGCAGACAGCAATTCTCTGTGCATTCTCACACTGTAAAATGAACATTAAGTTTATCATTATGAAATTATGCAATTGTAAATTTGAAATGTTTAAGGTTTACTAAAACACATTAAGGAAATAAACACTTTCTTTGTATCTCTGCGAACAGTAATTCTCCAAAATGTTTGAGTAGAAGTTGCTGACTGACACTATAACACAAGTACACAGGAATTTTGACTTGTAATGGATGGGGTGTTTTCAAAATGTATACTAGTGTACAAGGAAATGAGTTTATAAAAACAAATCATGTTTATACAAGGAATATTGCATTCAACAATGTAGTGTTTGAACTATATTTTTGCTTTTTGTAAAAATGCAAAAATATAAAATGTAATTTTCTGAAAACCATAAATATCTGAAATGGTTGAATATCTGAAGACACTTGCATTGCACTCCTTGATGAGCTTTTCCACTTTTTCATACAAATACGCCAGCAACAGAGCACGACATCTCTTGTCTCATCCCTGATTTAATGTGAGGTCTGATGCAACAAAGTTGTAGAAAATAGTAATTTTGCCTAATAATAATAATAATATTAAACAAATAACATTATAAAAAATACCTGCTGTTTGACACCCATTCTCTTTATCAAAATCTGCCTGAGTAAACTGGTCCTCTTTTGTGGAATGTTTTCTTCATTAATCTGAAAAATTAAGCAAGCAAATATTAGTATTTATATACAGTATTACATAAAAACACAATTAATGTATAAACTATTAATGCTTACCTCTTACAATGCTTGCTGTTTATCCGTCCTTCAAAATGTTGTCTGATCACTGCCGTTGTTGAGATTCTAATGCAAACATCCCAATCAAATCAAAAATTTTCTAAAAATGAACTTGAAGCCATCTTTCCTTAATTTTATTAGCTTAATTGGTTCCTCAAATTATTCCTAATAATTGCACTGGGTTGCTTAAAAAATGAAGTGAAATTTATCTCTTGATTTTATTAGCAAAATTTTCTTAATATTTTATAATAAATCCAGAATATAAATTTTTGTAAGAAATTATGCACATAATTTTTAATGACCACATCAGTTTTTTGTGAAAATTACAAGCCTCAAGTTAAATTTTTTACAGTGTGGGAGCATTAATAAATACTATTCATTTAGTCTGTATCCTCTACTCTGGAATAAAAATGATAAATAAAGATCAATTATATCTCCAGAATCAGCCCTTGTGGAGTTGAGTATGTAAGCAACTGGGAAACTGCATATCCAGTTGCCTCTCAATGGAATTTGAATTTAACACACCCAAATCTGTCTTTCAGGTGAAGGACTGTCATGTAGTCAAACATCTGTCCAAGGAAGATTATAATGGGCGCACATCAGCTCTGGTCGTTGGTGGAAAAAATGTCTCTCCGTTTCACGTAAGACATGTCTTGAACGTTTTCAGTAAGACTGCTTTTGTCCACATGCTCCAAACGAACCTCTCTCTCTTCACCTTTCTGCCAATCCTTGACCTCTCTGAGGTGGAACAGGATAATAGACTAGAGCTGTTCTGCTTCTGTGGAGGAGGGGGATTATAATAAGACCTGGAAAGAAATTAGTGGGCTCTCAGTAGATGTAGAGGTGACCTTTTTGTGTGTATGTGCACGTTACGGAAAATGAATATGTGAAACCTAGACAACTTGTCTCCTGTACAGCTTTTCCAGATGTGATCTTCTGGAACTCCTCCCTTGACTTTCTGTAATGGTGGAATTGTTGGTGCTAGAAAAGGAGTAACAGTGATGGACAGATTCTGACGGATTTTTGAACCACTTCAACTGTTTAGTAGAGTTTGCAATAAAGAAAGAACTTTTGTCAGTGTCATTTTCCCCCATTTTTAGCAGTAAGCTAGTGTGTGTGTCTGTGTGTGTCATCTGTCTGTATTTGACAGCTGCCACAAAGTGCTGCTTGAAGTGTAATTGTCAATTGTCCTGACCTTCAGTTCGAGCCTTCAGTCAGTCAATCAACTCCCAAAACACAGTGGAGCAGTTTGGGTTTAATGTATTCTCTTTTTCTTCCCTCTTTCTATCCTTTTTAAAGATAAGTTAGTAAATCTCTTGAAGTAACTCGTTCAATCTATGTTTTTTTTAATCAGAGGCCAGAGGGATATTTGGAGATTTTCCAGAATGCAGGAATTCCACCCAAACAGAAACTCACCACCTTTTGTGTTACAGACAACGCTATCATCAAACCAGGTATCCTCACCTGTCAGTGTTTGTGTGTATTCTAGCCAAAATAAAGCAAACTCCAGAAGAAAAAATATTATATGAAATACTGTGTAAAATTCCATGCTCTGTTAAACATTTTTTTGAAATAAAATATAAAAAAAAATAGGCTAATAATTTTAACTTCAACTTTATATATTGCTATGTAACAAATTAGGATCTGTTTAGTTTTAATTGTAAATTTCAGTAAACAAGTCTTAAGAATGATTTATACTTCTGCAGCAAGTACACGCATATGGTCCAGCGCAGCCTTCACACAGTTGCATACCTCTTGCCGTGGCTGTCGGCAACGCTGACACGCACCTCTCAAAATATGTAACAACACATTGCAACGATGCTTAGCGCAAGCTCTGTGATTGGTTGGCTTGGTAGTGCTGACAAGTGTGGGTGGGGGTGAGACCTACGCGAACCCGCTGGAGCGAGTGTTTACAAGTGTCCCGTGAAGGAGCTCCAGATAGAAACTTTGCTTTGTGTTTACCTTATGATTAAAGGTTTTGCACATCCGCCGGTTCCTGCCTCTGAATGAGCGAGTTTTAGCTTCTTGTACATTAAGGTAGCTTCAGAAAAAACAAAACACCAGCAAAGAAACTTGACAAAGAGGAACATAACCTACTGCCAGCTAGCATTTCGGGAGTGTTATTGCAGAGCAACACAAACAGCGCGCAGAAATATAAATGCACGACAAATGATTCATTCTCAAATCGCCCATCATCACTACAGACAGTCAGAATGGCAGGACGACTACATTTTGTAATATAGTAAGATATTTTCTCTTTTGGGAACCTTTTGTCAAGGTCACGTGAAGAAATTTATTCAATGTATAAAGCTCAAAGATTTATTTTGATCGTCTTACTGTTGATTTTGTTATTACATATTTTAAAATCAGTTTTTGCCTTAAAATAAATTATTTCATGTTAGTACTCTTAGGCTTTATTGCAGTGTTTATCTCAATGGACAGTGAATTTACTTAACTAATAGCACAAAACATTCAATAATAGTAAACACATTACTTTACATGCTGTCAAGTAGATGTCATCAGGTGGTTTCCAACCTTCCCTGATTGTTTCGACCCTTACCACAACACTCTCCAGCTAGTGGGTCGGCAGTGGTGACCAAACCATTGGCCATCTAATCATGGCTTCCAACTTTCTCTTACTCCATAACCAGCATGATTCTTGCTCTTCTTTTCCATGCCTAAAGCTGACATCAGTCGCCATTCGCCATACTGACTTTGCAGGAAGGCCTTTACACTCTACCTTCACAGGAAACCATGCCTGCCAACCTTTGTTTTTATACTCCTGGGTTAGTGGCATGTACTTTAAGGCCTTCTTCTCATGAGCCTCTTCACAACCCTCCTCCCATGGCACAGTTAGCTCAATTAAAATTATTTAAAATTATTATTTTATATTATCTGACCAGAAGACAATATCTGGACAAAGAGCTGTCTGAACCACATCTTGGCACCTGTAGCTTGCAGCAAACTTGACTTTACTACTGCCCTAGTTGCGACAGGCCTTGCCCCTCATTGATAAAGCTAATGGTTTCTTTATCTGTACTGCCATGTATCTTCTTGCTCAATTGAACTAGCAAGGGTCAAGAGCACCTTGTCATGTCGCCACCTATATCAACCCTGGGTTAAAGATGTTTTACACCCTGACAATATGTGTGCCAGTGTTCACTTTTGGCCACATAGCTTGCAGTATGGGTCATCTCTCAACCCCCACATGTGCAAATGAGATGGTGGCGAAAGGTTGTCATACACAGAGCACAGCAAGAAAACTGCTGAAAATGTAGAACCCAGGCCTCGACGTCCCATGCTAGTGTTACCAACAATGTCACGCAACTTCAATGAGCTTCCTGCCTCTTCCATGGCTGCGTTGACTGCCCATCTTTGCCCTGATCCTGTCATGACAACTCTTCTACGACAGATGAAAGAGGTAGCTGCAACTGCCCTGATCGATTGTAGAGACCAACTGAAGAAAAGCTTGGGGTTATTCCTAACCACCTCTGCAGGTGCTTGTTAATCTTGCTCTCACCTTCCACAGCAGTTAAAGGGAACTCATAGACAGTGAGTAGCCAAATTAATCTGGGGAGAAGGCCTTACTGGTGCAGCCAAAAATTTGAACTTTCCAGAAAGTCTGGATCCATCAATATTCATCAACCAATTCTCTGTTTGGTTCACCACCTTCACAACATTGGCAGCATCTTTCAGCGATGCATTGAACCACTTGCCCAAACACTTTATTGGGCTCTCTTAAATGGATGGAATTACCTCATCTTGAATACAAAGGCCAAATTTGCTTGTTACCTTTTCCTTCCTGATGACCAAACTTCTGGACTTCCTGGCCTTAAATGTCAGCCTTGCCCACATGGCTACACTTTCTAGGGTTTCAAGTACCCATCTTGCTTAAACATTGGTCACAATTTTTATAGTTATGTCATCCATAAATCTCTGCACCACTGGCTGAATCACACCTAACTCCAGTGTGGGGGCCTCAGGTTATGCCTTCTATTAATAGAAGATTCATGCCCATGAGGAAAAGAATAGTAGAGATGGTACAACCTGTTGGAATTCCCTTCTGTAGTTCCTGCAACAACTACGGGATGTTCTATGAACATTATACAAGTCGTTTAGCTAGAGTCTGTTATTTACAAACAGATAAACATACTGCGCTGGATGCTATTAATAATCAGCGATATGCAAATATAAATGAACATAATATGCAGGTTGTTATTTGCTATAAACCGTAACTACAAATAGATATGTATATTATACATTTACAAATGTATATGTGCAGTGGATATAGATTGATTTATTACATCAGTATGTCAATACAAAATGCCAAAGAAAAAAAAGCTAAATAAATTAAACTAAATTTGCACCAATAAGCACACAACCATATGTCTTAATCAAGCCATACATCATACGCAGCCTGCATTCCAAGATCAAAATGCAAAGCAAATTACAAATCCTATTTGTTGAAAGTTTTTTAGCATCCATGTTTCATTAAACAGTTTAATTCCCAAAGGTGGAACAAGCATATTCGATTTGTTTTTGTTTTGTATGGTGTCCGATTTCTTTGCATCCTGAGGAACCAGCCAGTCCCTAAGAACCAGCTGCTTGCTTTTTTGAGCAACCCACTAGCAATACATTTGCATACTCTAGGCAGGGTCAGAACACCATGACTAGATCATCAGCTGAAGCTTCATGTTTTGCAAAAACTGTCAAAAAATGCAGATGTTGAGATGCCATTTTACACACTCATCTATATGGTAGACCTCTTAATTTGTCATCCAAATGATACCCTAGTTATTTTGATCATAATACCACAAATCAGAACCTCCTGTACTCCCCGTACGAGCGGTGGTGATTGTAGTGTATTTTGTGTTGCATATTTCACCAAAAATGACTTCACGAGTTAACTTAAGCAAAAACAACAGTCCTGCTTGAGTTTTTATTAACTTTTTCATGTGTATTGGTTTTTCTTTCCCCTTTTTATTTTGTTCTTTTTTTTTTCTTTTTTTTTCCTTCCTCCTTTGACTTTTGTTTTTGGTTATCTTTGTCTAGGCACTCCTCTTTACGCAGCTCACTTCCGTCCAGGACAGTATGTGGATGTCACAGCCAAAACGTGAGTCTATGTATGAATCTTTGTATTTCCAGCTGGTAGTAGTAACTTGATTTTATTAGCTAATGATTATGGGTGTTTTGCTTTCACACTCATTTAGTTCAGTTAAAAAGTACCAGGGTTCATGTGCCTTTTTGGTGCAGTTTGTTTGGCCAGGTTTGAAAGCAGAAATCATACTCTGGTGCACACCAAAAGTGGTCCACAAACAAGCGTACTGAGACCTGCTCAAAAAGGTGCTCTCTGTATGCTTTCAAATAAACTCTGAAGAAGTGTGGCGAGAGTGTGAACCGACCTCAAACCAAACTTTTTTTTGGACTAAACCAGCTGCCATAGACAGCTGTGATGTGCATTCTGGCATGAGAAGTTTTCTTTACACTTTACCACAACTATGGCAGGTCTGCAACTTTTCCTCTGCTATTTGTTCACTTCTGTGTGTTGTGTATGCAAGTTTCCCACCTGTTAGTTCTGACCAATCAAAATGTACTTCAGGAAATGTGTGTAGCCAATGACTGATGTGGATGTTGTCACGTGACTGCTTTTTAATTCATTCCAACTGGTTGAGAGCAGTCGGTCTGGTGTGAAACAGAACCAAAATGCTAACTTGTAACATTTTTAACCTAACTAAAGGCAACTAACTACAGGTGTGAAGGCACCCTAAACAAATACTAAATCAGGGGTCTCAAACTGCCGGCCCGCAGGCCTTTTACAATCTGCCTCCCTCTGGCCCGCAACTGACGTCAAAAATATAACAAGATTTTGACCACCAAATCATATATTTTTGAACCACTATCATTGTTGTGCAGTCGTGTCTAGCCACTTGTGGTTTTGACTCACAACCTAATCAACATTTATAGTTTTACTTTCATTTTCTCTGTGTACGGTCCAGAGTAACACACATGCGTTTAAATTCTGTGGCTGATTTTAACGTTAAAATATATGTTTGTAAGTGCTCTTTTTACTACAGCTCTATTGTTGTAAATATTCAAGGGTCGTTTGATTATTCTCAGTTTTATAACACTTCGTTTTGCTGTACAAACATTTCTTCATGGCTTACACGTAAAGCTGGTGGTGTAACAAATATAATAATTTAGCTAATATTTGATTAAAATGGTCTCATTTAATAGATTTTCCTCATATGTTTATAAAAACTATATTAGTAAAATTGTACTGCTAGTTGAATTGAACTTGTTAAAGTAAATGGGAATATGTACATACTTCCTCGCTCTTTGTTGTAGTTTCACAAAAACAGAAAGATATTAAGAAGAACAATTGCCAGTAAAGTCACTTGAATTACCCAAATTGCGTTCTGCTGTTCTTACGATATTGGGACAATACAATTGGTTGGGACAGAATAAAAATAATTATGCCTTTTATTTGTAGTATTTTTGAGAAACATTTCTAATATTTTGGAGCAGTAAACGTGCCAGGCCAAATAATGAAAATTAATCATTGACGTCTGCTGTCTTCATTAGTTCCAAAAACACAGATTTATTTACAATTTTAAATGGCATCTTTGGATATCTTTTCTGCTGGAGATGCTGTTGTTAAAAAAAATTTAAATAAAAAAAATCTTACACATACCTTAGGAACGGTATTAGAGAAAACTTTGGCGGTATGAAAACCTTGACTTTTCCAAACCTTGGTATACCTTGAAAACGGTTATCGTCCCATGCCTAATTATCACTGGTGACAGGTAATGCTTGAAATATAAAGGTCATGTCTGTTGTCTTAAGGTGCATCAATTATGTCAGGTTTTCACTTTTTTCTTATACTTGATTGTGAAAAGGGCCCTCCTATTAATTTTCAGTCACTGAAATGGCCCCCCGCCATTTGAGACCATCGCACTAAATAGTGATCCTTCCCTCTCACACCTTGATTGTTAACTACTTTGAAATTAAATTGAGTTTTTAAAACTGCTGACAAAATGTTTGATTAACTAATTTTAATTATAAGAGTAAACATGCGTCCTACTGCTTTTTAGTGTCTGACCTCTTTGTCTTTTACCCCCTCCCTGCCTCCATCCATTTCATATGGAGAGCCTCATCTCATCAAATAATGAGTGTATGAATCTCAGGGATTGAGTTCCACGATTGGCCAAGAGCCACTTCAAATTCAACAACTTGTGCAGTAGACCAGTCTGAGATTCCCACACAGATTTATGAGCCATAGAGAGACCTGCCTTTAATGTCATTGAGAAAGCAGCAGTAACCATACATGTGTTTGTGTGTGTGTGTTAATATGCTGTACATATGAATTCTATATTATTTTTAATAAGTCAGTTTTCTAGTTGAATAACATTTTTACATAATACTATAGTATTATTTTTAACATAATATATTTTAATATGGAACACTTTGCCTTGATATTAGAATGGCTCCATCACTATCTATTTTTAAATAACTCCTAAAAATGTACCTATTTAGCTTGGCTTTTTAATATTATTTTAATAGTCCTTTCTACTGCTTCATTTTTTTATTTATTTAGTCGTTTCTCTTGGATTGATGCTTTTATATTCTGTCTTTTTATTTTACTTTGACTAATGTACAGCACTTTGGTCAGTTTTGTGACTTTGTTTTAATGTGCTTTATATATAAATGAACTTGAACTTAATATTTACACACTTAGCAGATGCATTCCAAAGCAACTTACAAATATGTGCATATGTTCATGTTGTGAACTGTGCATTCATTTACAAGCAGATAAATATATATGCCCATATCAAACTCAAGTCATTTGTTGATCTAGTGTCCAAACAGTTGATTGCTCAAAATAAATAGCCATAATCTGATGATGCCAAAGTGTTTTGATGACTCTACACTTTCTTTTGTCTCTGCATATTAATCTGGTTAAGGATGGCATATTTTTACTTTGTGGAAAAAAGGAGCCCTGTCATCTGTAATAAAGAGAGCTTTGCATCAAAGAACACTTGATTAATCTTTATGTCTCACTGAGTTATGTTTCAGTCCCTTTTCATGTCTTGAGCACCTGCTCCATCCACAAGTAGGCCTGTCACAATAGTATATTGACTTATCACAATACTTGAAGATGACGTCAATAATTTTTGCCATTGCAATATATATTTATAAATTCACAAAGAACGTTTAAGCCGTTTTACATAGACATTAACGTTCTACCTCACCAGTGTCAGTTTATATTTGGACATTTATCAAATAGGACATTAATTGTGTTTATATAATAGGACATCTACCTTTTTAACATCAAATTATAGAATCTAAATAACCTTAAGAATGATATGTATTTTAAAGTGTTTACAGTTATTTCCGTTACTCTGCTGTTATATAATCATTATGTAAAATTAGTAAGGTTGGGCGATGTCGACCAATTTGGCATCGTACAATGTCTATTGTGAAACATCGCGATGGACGATGGCGTCATAGGTGGTTGTGAATTAATTATTTATAATTAATTGATTAATTCATAATGAATTAATTATTTGTAGCCTACTGTTTCAACTACCTGATCCACATGGTCTTTATTTATTTATGATTTGGTTATGAGTAAAATAAAGTTACACACAAATTACCACCTGTCAGTCACTTTTTCCGCGAGACTCTGGCATAAATAGGCAAAGTGATCTGTGTCGTTATATTGGCCTCGACAAACTTGGTTGGTAAAAAAGTGCACAACCAACAGGAACCAATCAACAGTATCTGAGGTTTTCACTAAAATCACTAAGTGCACGCGTGAAAGATTGAAGCAGTGTACTGACGCTGTGACGCTTTACCTGATAGATTCCAAAGACCGAAGAGTTGTTAAATAGAGACTAGATTAATTAAATATCATGTTTAACAACTCTAGTGACACATGATCCAGCAGTACATCCTTGATAAACTGTCCAACGTGCACTGCTCTCTGGGGTTTTGTGCTCAAAAAACCTGCTGACTACTGGAGCTTAGACATGCTCATACACTGCACCGCATAACAGAGTGTGTGGGTGCTGTGTGGTCACGTGATGTGCGTTTTCAGCAGTATAGTGTGGAAGGAGGGCTTTTCAGAAATGCTAGCTAAAACGCCAGTGTTGACGTGGATCGTTTTTGTTCTAAAATTACATTTTAAAACTAAGACGTCGGCGACGTTGACGCGCACCAAGCTCTGTGATTGGTCGGCTTGGTAGTGCTGATGAGTGTGGGCAGAGGTGAGGGCCGCGCGCCTGATGCAGCGAGTGTTTACAAGTGTGGAGTCCCGTGAAGGAGCTCCAGGTGGAGACTGTTGTTTTGTGTTTACTTTATGATTAAAGTTGTTACACATCCGCCGGTTCCCGCCTCAAAATGAGCAAATTTGAGCCACTTGTACAGTTTGAAGTGTTCAGAAAAAAAAACTAAAAACCAGCGAAGAAACTCGACACAGAGAAACATAAACACCTAGTGCCAGCTAGCGTTTCGGAAGTGTATTGCAGAGAAACAGAAACAGCGCGCAGAAGTATAAATGCACGGCTATGCGCAAGGCATACGCCGCGGGTTACGGCGATCACTTGACGCAGAAGTATAAACCAGGCTTAAGTGTGTATTTTTCATGAGAGGGTTACTGCTGCGATGGGGCAGGGGGAGGATCACGATGCCGGCTCAGCATTGTGATGTCTATCGGCCATCGGCAATCGACAATGGCATCGTCTATCAACCCAACCCTAATAATCAGTAGCATAAAATGATTTCAAAATTACAATAATATCGCATGTGATGTTATGTGTGATGTTATGCATGATGTTTTATTACATCTTTACTGCATTTAAAGGGTGGATTATTATTTTTTCATTGTTTTTTTTTTCAGAATTGGCAAGGGTTTTCAGGGAGTGATGAAGCGTTGGGGGTTCAAAGGTCAGCCTGCTTCCCACGGACAAACTAAAACACACAGAAGGCCAGGTGCTCTGGGCCCGGGAGGGGTGAGTGGTTTTGTTTATGTACCAATGTTTTGTCACTTCATATTCACCATTCGCCATGTACTTTCCAATGTGATTTATTTATGTATTTTTGTGATTCATAATAACTTGCTGGTCATATAGATATCAATTGATAAAGGTTTTTGTGTGTATATCTACAGGTATGTATGTATGTACTACAAAATGTAATAGTAATTCTAATTTTTAATTTTATAAAAAAATTGAAAATGGGATTTTTGGTGTCATTTGAAACCAATATAACAAGCCATTTAACAATCCATTATCCAGTATGTATCATTCTTTGTATTGCTTTCATTATATGTCAATATCATTAATGGGTATGGGTCAAAATGTTAATACCTGTGCTAAATGTGTACAGTGGGCTGCCTTTCAGTTCAGATTAAAAATGATCAGAGATACTTGGAACTGTTTGAATTTCTTTTCAGGGACACAGTATGTCCATCACACTGTTTATTTTCAGTTATTGAAGTGCTTTCCTCTCTGAAAGATTCCACGTCAGTCATTTCGCATAGTCATAACTGTCTGTTGAGTCTCAGGGGAGTTGGCCATGACCTCACTATGCCCTTTGAATGGTAATGGATGAGTTAAGTAACTTGTCTCCTTGCCATCAGGATCCAGCGAAAGTTTTCAAAGGAACGAAGATGCCAGGGAGGATGGGAAACGTTTACAACACCAATTTTGGCTTGAAGGTACACTTATCAGAATACATAAAATGCATGTTAAATCTTTAATAGACTGATTGTATTCGGATATACTGCTCAGTGTGATTATTCGTCCATAAAGCCAAATTCAGGTTCTGCTGATGCTTACTCTGTACATTGCAGTTCAAATGCTGTATTGCAGATTTTGAGTGGCGTAATCATATTTTGTCTTTTTATGCACTGTATTAAGTAAACGTATGAATTAATTACACATGAAAGTACATTGTAAGCATTTCATAGCTCAGCTGTAGCATTATATTTCATGCTTGGAAAGCACCTACCATAAGGTCATCCCTGTGTCACAATGAGAAGACTGTGTGAGGATGTGCAGTTTAACCAAGGTCTTTTCTCTGGCAGATATGGAGGGTGAACACAAAGTATAACATCCTGTATGTCAATGGTTCTGTACCAGGGCACCGCAACTGTCTTGTCAAGGTAAACACCTTAAGCCCCTTTCAGAAATTTGTCAAGATTTCAGCACGATTTCCTTGACATAGGGTGTCTAGCATGTTTAATTTTTTCTGTCACCTGGGTGACACTGGGCAATAGGGAGCACATCATGTCTTGGTTATATCCACGCAGGTCAGGAAATCGAAAAATAGGCCACATATTTATTTATGGGTGTGTTGTTGGTGGATAAGATCAATCACTGGTTATGCAAACTTTAACTAGTTTTTCTAAAATATTGAAGTGTTTTAAGCAATTTTATCTGACAGACTGGCACAAATATGCAGACATCTTCACTCTCACAACGAGTTTGTTTTCTCATCCAACCAAGTTTGTTCTTCAGTGTTACGAAAACATTGTAAAAGCATGTTCTGCTTATATCAAATTACTTAAACTAATTATATTGAAACTGACCAGCACAATAGATGATTTTGTCATTAACAGTGAAATCCATTTAAAATTGGCTTTTCTAAAACTATAATTATTTCACTTTAATTTTATTTAGGCTAGATTATTATTTTATTTAAAACCAAACCAGGTTGTGTTTTGGCACTGAAGCACTTTACCTCAAATGTTATTCACTGTTTGTTTATCTAGTAGATAACTGACCCACAAAAAATATATTAAAATTAAGATCCAAATTATAACAAATAAAATTCATCAAAAAAATAATTTCCAAGAAAAATATCAGAATTATATTTTTGTTTGTGTCCATCCACTACTCAACTGTGCGATGGTGATTTATTTTGCTCCATGGAAGTTAAGGATTGAATTAATGCTTAACTGTAGTTGTCATATATTGCTATTTATGTCATTATTTTAAAATTTATGTCTTGAGCATCTGATTTTTCCTCTGTGCTGTTGCTTTCATTTTCTCCATCTCACAGGAAGTTTAGGCGAGGATGTGTTGAATAAACAACCCTGGCAAGAAAAAATATGTTTACATTTAAAAGAAAATCTCTTATGATAGTATTAAAAAGGAAACATAAGTTTGATAATATCAATGTCGTAATGAATGCCCTTAAATCATGTAGCCTAGTTGTAACCAAGCATCAGTGTTTATTGAGATTGAAACAAGTTTAAAAACAATTTAATTGACGTAAGAAATATTGTTATAGCAACACTTGTGTTTGTGCTTTAGACATACTCGTACTGTCTCAAACACTTATTTGATAGAAACTTCTTTCGGAAGTGAAGGATATTTTCCCTCTCCATCTTTGATGCTTTTCTGTCTACACTTTGAGCAGCATTTAGCTAAAAAAAATAAATAAATAAAAAAGTTGTGTATTGTACTGTTCATGCCAACGCAAGCACTGACCTTGGCAAGCTAGTGCACATTTGTGTTGAGTGATTCATCAATATCACTGCACAGAGGCGTTGGTGTTCACAAAGTGCTTTAGTAAATTGGAAATGTGTGGTCAACATTTCATCTCCAAGTTTATTTACATATTACACATGTAACTAAAGTTGAACCACCTCAAAGCTTTCTTGAATTAGCAACAAAACTAGTAAAAACATTTTGATAAAGTGTTACTGTTTTACCCTTTTTTTTTGTCTTAACACTGTGCTTACGTTCCTTCAATCAGGTCAGGGACACAGTTCTGCCTACTCGGTTGGAGAAGAACAAGAACCTGCCGTTCCCCACATTCTTCGCTGATGGAGGCGAAGAGCTCCCTGAAGACCTCTATGATGAGGACATGTTCCAATTTGGGGAGCCTGTGTCCTAATGAGGTTCTGACCCCTCAAGTTTTCTTGCTTACGCTGTTTAAAAGATGCAGGGCATGAAGGGATCTTTGAGTGGGCTCTTTCATCTGGAAAAATCAACACTGCTAGGCTGAAAGACTTTTAAGCAAGTGATTTTGTCACACAAATATGTAAGATCATGTTAAAGTGACAGCTATGTATTTAAACAATTAAACCGGTTTGATGTAATCTTGTTTCTTGTATTTAAGGGGTTATAGCAATAAAACACTGCATACAAATATTTACTTTACTAACGATGTACATCAGGGGCCAAAATTACAAAATATGTTAAAGGCGTGCTATTATACAAAGATCACTTTTAAAACACTGTGTGAAAATAGATTGTTAAAAATTTATTCAATCTTTTATAATCACACTTCATAAAAAACAGTCTGCAGAAACACTTTAATGGACATTCTCCATTTGTACATGTCATCAGAGGAGGATCTCCTATTAGTCCCGTTATTTCCTGTAAACAGTGAGAAGCAGTTGTCCACCACTAGAGTTTTAATCTGCAAGATTATATCAATGACTGAGGGATTATAAATGTTCACATTTGCGCACCCAAGTTTGTTATTTTCAATGGAGGCGTGACTTGCCAATCTCAACTTTTCAGAAAGCCGTCTGCACACTGCGAGTCACTTGACAAGAATTTATCAATCAGCTTCATACTTTGTATGAAATACACACATTTCGGTAGACTAAATACCTCAGACAAACACAGAACACAAACACAGAAACACTGCAGTACTTTCTAATTTTTTCCATAAATAAAGCTTGTATCAGAGCTGCAGCAATGTTTTGTCTGCTTGTCATCCTCTGAGAAAACGGTTGATGGTTGCCTAGCAACAACAGACAACACAGGAGTGCGAGCGCAAAGCACATTAAAAATAGTAAAGGAAGCAATGCACCTTACGCTTTCCATGCAATTTTGGACACTGAATGGTCCTTTAGGATGCAGAAATGAACACTGTAGTCGCCATAGTTTGCCTTCTTCTGAGACAGATTTTTTTCAAAGATATGCTTAGTCCTGTTTTGAATCTGCCATATAAAACATAGGCATTTGTAGCTCTGTCCTCTTGTGTAAAGAAGGCTGTGAGCACAATCTCATTGAAATTTAAAACATCTCAAAATCGGCTGAATTTGGATCAAAGCCTAAAAGGGGAAGTCTCAAGAGTTATGAAAAATAATTAGTTTGGTATTTTGAGTTGAAACTTTGCATACACTCTAGGGACATCAGAGAGTTATTTGACATCTTGTAAAAATGTCAAATACGAAAAAACGATGGTTTGTTCTGTAGGGTTAGTGTTAGGTAAGTTTAATAGCTTAAAGGGGCTATAATATTGACCTTAAAATGGTTTTTAAACATTTTTAATTTATTTTAGCCAAAATAAAACAAGAAGAAAAAATATTATCAGACATACTGTGAAAATTTCCTTGTACATCATTTGGGAAATATAAAAAAAAATTAAAAGGTGGGCTGAAAATTCTGACTTTAACTGTGTGTATATATATAACAAACCATAGTCACAGGTTAAAAAAATCACTTTCACTTTATTAGAGTTAAACTTTCCATGTGTTCTGAACTTTGCTTTCTGCTTAATTGTAATCCCAACCCAACATTCCAGATCCTGCAATGTGTCTATTGCAGATTCACACAATATATCAGTTCAGTATCAGCAATGTGCTATCAACTCCCAACTTATATATGTGCATCCTTTACTGTCTCTCCATTCCACCTATAGCGGGTGTGTGGTGAGTGCACTGGCGCCGTTGTCCTGTGGCTGCCATCGCATCATCCAAATTGATGCTGCACACTAGTGGTGATGTGGAGAGCCCCCCCCCCCCTCCTCATGATTGTGAAGCACTTTGGGTGTATGGCCATACACAATAAATGCGCTATATAAATACACATTACATTACATCCTTTAACCATAAGATCTATTTGAAAAATATGTATTTATGCAAATATATGTTCTATTAATATAATTTGGTTCATTTTATTTTAAATTTATGTAAAGCTTTTAAAATAGATTTGCTTAATTGTTTTCTAAAGTAAAGAGAACTCTTAGTGGTTTTGTGAATATGGGTCCTGGTTCAGATGATTTACTGAATTTAAACTGAGCATCAGAATGATGATCTTAAGGGATTTGAAGTGTTAATTCACCCCAAAATTACAATTATGGTATAATATTACTCAACCTTTTGTCATTCCAGACTTCTGAGACCTTTGGTTGTGTTTGGAACACAAATGAAGATATTTTAGGTGAACCCTAAGAGCTCCCTCATTCTCCACAGACAGCAAGGTTCCCAACTCATTTGTTAAAAAAGCACAGGCCCATCAAAGTCATGCCACTACACATAAATGCTCTATATTGACACTGAGGGGAAGAAACTGTTGAATAAAATCATTATTTTTGTTTTATGTGCACACAAACATATTCTTGTAGCTTGATATTATTCTGATTGAACCACTGAAGGCATGTGGTCTGTTTTTTGGGGTACATTTCTGGACTTTGCTTTCTTTGAGCCTTTGCTGTCTATGGAGGATGAGGGAGCTCTCAGCTTTTTTTAATTGTAAGCAGAATTTTTCTTTTTGGATGAGCTAACCCTTTAAGTAACTTTGAATGTGTAGCAGACAGTCCTTATAAATATTTCAGAAACTGCTGATCTGCTGGGATTTGCTCACACAACCATTTCTATGGTTTACAGAAAATGGGTAATGGGTAACAATAAATGTATATATTCAGTAAATTAATAATTGGCATTCAATCAGTTGTACATTTTAAAGGGCTGGTCCACTACGATGTCATATTTTGTCATACTTTAGTTGATAGATGTAGCTGTGTGAACATAAACAACATCTCTGAATGTGATACACTTAAAGTTCAATGCAAAGGGAGACATTGGCTTTTACAGAGTTAGCTTAGCAAAGCCTACAGCGAACAAAGTTTGGGGACTACAAAAAATACATTCGGGTTAGCGAGATCACAAACGCTTCAGGTTAAGTGCATTCACCACACGCATACACCCTGCGCAGCATAGGGCCATGGCCAGAGGTGGTGTAATGGTGTAGGAGCTAAAATGGCATCCAAACGCTGCTATTTCTACACTCTCAGAAATAAAGGTATGCGAGCTGTCACTGGGGTGGTGGTACCTTTTTAAAAGGTACAAATTTGTACTTAAAGGGTCCATATTGGTTCTTCAGAGGTGTATATATTAGTACCTACAAAATTTAAGAGAAACATTTTTGTACTTCTTAGTAACTAATATGTATCCTTGAGGTATTAATATGGACCTTGTAGGAACAAATTTTTACCTTTCGAAAAGGTACCACCCCAGTGACAGCTTGTGTACCTTTATTTCTGAGAGTATACAGAGCTTCTTCTGTTTCTGTATTTGGGCTTCCAAAGAACATGACACAAAGAGAGAAGTGCTTACAATTTAATTTTAATTATGTTCCAGAAAATTATAAATAAATAAATATAT
>CAIGQZ010032086.1:4002921-4026962 GCA_903798205.1 Danio tinwini | reverse complement strand
TATATATATATATATATATATATATATATATATAACTAGCATTTGACAAAGGAGCACTTCCCGAATCTCTCCCAGTTCAGTGCTGGATTCGGCTAAAAACTCCTAAAAGAAGTCGCTCCAACCATAATACATCAGAAATAAAGGTACGCGAGCTGTCACTGGGGTGATACCTTTTCAAAAGCTACACATTTGTACTTAAAGGGTCCGTATTGGTACCACAAAATAATATATTAATACCTAAAAAAATTTAAGAGGAACACTTTTAATATGTACCCTTAAGGTATTAATATGGGGAGGTAATAATACCTTTTAGGTACAAATTTGTACCTTTTGAAAAAGTACCACCCCAGTGACAGCTCGCGTACCTTTATTTTTTGAGTGCGTAGAAGATCTGTAAGTAATTTTATTTGTTCAAATTGATCTATTAAGTTTCTAGCGGTAACGGTATGTTGTAGCAAGGACATAAACAATGAGAAATGCCACCAACAATTTAGCTACAAATTTGTATTTATCCGTCAAAACCCTGTAAATACCCACAATCTTCACCCGCACGTACAGTGTCTCTCTATGCTGCCACTTTCTGTGTGTTATAAATCTCGAATAACAAACTCGCAACAGCTGTGTCCTCAGCTGTGTCCTCTTCCTTTTCTGTCTGATTCAATCTCAAACTGATACAGCTACTCTGACTGACAATGTTTACACAGTGCAAAAGCGTGTGCTGTTAGAGGCGTGACACTTTTCCTGGTGTTTCGAATCACAGCACATTATGGTAGCTGACCAATCAGAGTCTTTTGAGAGTGGACCTTTCAGAGGAACTAGGAAATATGACAGTCATTTTTATGTTAGCTGAGTAGCTGTATATAGTCAAAGTAAGAAATATAAAAAAAAAATAACGTGATTTTTTTACAAATATAGCATGAGTACACATTGATTTGCATCTTCTAAACACACCCAAGCCTTAAAAATACATGCTGGACCACCCCTTTAAATAAATATTTCAGCATTTTATTAACATAAACACAGTGGTGGATTTAGGCATGGGCAATATGGGTGATTGTCCCGGGTGGCATCTTGCTGGGGACGGCATGGGGAGATGGTGCAAAAAAAGTGCCCTATGCCCCAGTAAAAGCTTTGAGATAAGATTTACTTTATGCAAGTGTATTAATTTAGAGTGGTTATCCCAGATTAAAGGCTTTAGGGGCTGTTCACATTTGGCATCTTTTGCACATGCAAGTTTGTTACGTGCAACCGAAACAACACTGATGAAAAGAAATTGACGCATGCGCGCAGAAAGTTTATATCATATGATGATGATGATGTTACTTTGACTAAGCATGGCTATGAAGCAGAAAGGAGGAATAATGAATCAGGGAGGTAACTAAGACCTCATAACATTAATTCTCAGCCATGAACAGACAATTCTATAGAACATATATTTTGTATTATCATATCATAATAGTCATAATTAATATTCATGCAAAAGTCTTAGAATAGTACTCCAGTTGTGTCCTTACATTTATTTTTCAGTTACATTTAGGATTGATTTCTCTTATTTATTTAGAATTGTAATTGTATAATATTAATAACAATAATCAAATTGTTATATTTATTGAAAATATAATTTGGGGTGGTTTCGCCCAGGGTGTCATTTGAACTAGAACCGCCACTGCGTAAACATAATCTATAACTTAACACCAGTCATCTCAAAACTATTAAACCTTTAAAAAAAATACTTATTCATATAGATATCGTTATTTATTGTTCTAAGGTTGTGTAAGTAATGCTGCAGATTCACACATATTAAACAATTTGGATGTAAAGTTGCATATACATCAAGCTGACAGCAAAACTCTGTATGAATACCCTGATGGGACACACTGTGCTGACCTCTGTGCATTAGAGAAGAGAGCGAGAGGAGGAGGTGGCGACGGAAGGATGAATAGATGCTGACAATGGTTGACATTTCTCCTTCTCTTTCTAAGTGAGGGGAATAAATCAAGGCATTAATGTTGCATGAGTTAAAGCTCACTGACTGATGAAGGGAGCAAGAGTGTGTGGATGGAGTGGCTACATTAGAGGCAAAAGCCCTCAAACCCTGTTTCTTACACATAGCCTTACTGCTTCATAGAAAGGTCTCGGAAAGACTTTGTTTTCTTTTCTCCTCTTTGCCTGTTTTCTAAAGAAATGCAGCATATTGGATACAGGATATTTTCCATTTTCTGGAACAACAATAACGAAACAAGATGGTACTAGAAAATTATGATTCTGTCATTGTTTACTCATCTTTTACTTACAAACATTTATGAGGTTTTTCTCTTAAAAGGTCTATTCTAGAATTTTTACTTCCCATTTATCAAAATTTTATCTTTCTATGCTTTTTTTTTAAATAACACTCCACATGTTTTTTTTAATAATTATTTATTTCTTGTCAAATGACAATCAAATGCAGTTACCAGGCTGTACCTGTTAAAATACTGTTTGTTTTGTGTCCTTAATCAGTTCCTCCATGATTTTGTGTAAAACATCTGATTTTGAAGCCAAAAATTCCTGGCATTTCTTGAGATGCTTTGCTGTGAAACTATACACTAATTTACACATTTTAATTTTTCATTACTTTTTGACCTCAAGAACCATTAGCCTCTTTAATTTGTAAATTAAAGACAGAGAGCGAGAGAAAAAGAGCAGAATCACAAAATTCTAGAGAGATTGCGCAGCACAACAGCTGTGTGTTTTGTATCTATTATAGGTCATGCAAATCCAGCTTCTTGGCAGTGAAAGCCAGGGAATTTGACATTTGGCTTAGAGCAGGGACCCTGAAATCATCAAACAACAACAAAAACATTTACAATTATGTAAATAAAAATGTATAAATTTTAACATTTTAAGTATAGATTACCTCGTAATTCACAGTTTAAGCTGGGGTAAATTTAAATAATACTTGCATTATACACTCACCAGCCATTTTATTAAGTACTCCTTACTGGTACCGGGTTGGACCCCCTTTTGGCTTCAGAACTGCCTTAATCTTTCGTGGCATTGATTCAACAAGGTGCTGGAAATATTCCTCAGAAATTTTGGTCCATAATGAAATGATGGCATCATGCAGTTGCTGCAGATTTGTTGGCTGAACATCCATGATGCGAATCTCCTGTTCCACCACATCCCAAAGGTGCTATATGTTTCAATGTGTTAAGCATTTGGAGATGCTCTTCTGCATTGTAACGAGTGGTTATTTGAGTGACTGTTGCCTTTCTATCAGCTCAAACCAGTTTAGCCATTCTTCTCTGACCCCTGGCATCAACAAGGCATTTGTTCCCACAGAACTGCTGCTCACTGGATATTTTCTCTTTTTCAGACCATTCCCTGTAAACCCTAGAGTAGAGATGGTTGTGCGTGAAAATCCCAGTAGATTAGTAGTTTCTGAAATACCTACTACTGTGCCATTATCAGTCACTTAAATCACCTTTCTTCCCCATACTGATGCTCAGTTTGAACTGCAGCAGATCGTCTTGACCATGTCTACATGCCTAAATGCATTGAGTTGCTGCCATGTGATTGGCTGATTAGAAATTTGTGTTAATGAGCAGTTGGAAAAGTGTACCTAATAAAGTGGATGGTGAGTGTATATACAGTATGCATTTAAAATATAAGGTGTTTTAGAGTAGAAGGGTGTTATTATTACCTTTAAATATAGACCTATGTTTATTTCTATAGCAATTTTACCAAGATTGTGTCAAAGCATCTTAACATAGAAGTTTTAGTCAACTGAAAATTTGTCTGCCCGGTTTTTAGAGTTAAAGTTCAGTTTAGTTCAGTTCAGTGTGGTTTAAATTTCACTGCTGAAAGTCCAAGCACTGAAGAGCAGTGTTTGTCAAGCAATATTGACAAATATAATCACAAAAATACTTTCTATAAGTCATAAAACATGGCTTCTCTATTTTTCATGGTAAATACAAAATGGTGGAAACCTCAGCTGCCAGTTCACGGTTAACATTTAAACAGTTTCAAAGTTATTAGCCATGGCTAAGGGCAACAGTTGTACTTTCTTAAAGTTAACAAGCTATGCGAGCCTCATGCATAATAACAGAGCTGTCACATATTGTGTTCATGTATTATTCAGTCAGAAAACCGTCCTCCTCTGCCTGTTTGCACTACAGCTGTAGACACCACCATTACCAAGTATGCTGCGTATTACATTTTACAACCAAAATCCAATTATTTTAAAACTTCCCTTTTGGCTCTGTTGTTAGTTTCCCTCCAGCACTATTACAATCTTTCAGCGTTTATTTCTTATAAGACATAAATGTTTATATATATTTATTGATGACATTTCATGTTTTTTGAAATCTGACGTGCTAACAATGGTTTGTTTAAGACAGCAAGTCTTTGTGGACTTTAAAATTTCAAGCATTTTATAATGACCAGCCAGATTAAAGCGTTATTAGTTCAGCTTGATTTTTATTATTATTTTATTATTACCTGTGAGACTCGTGTTTATCTCCCGAAAACAAATGAAAAGATTTAATGTCAATTAAATATCAGAGTGAATTCAATAGTTTAATCAAATTGTTCTGAAGAGGCATAAATTGCTTTATATAATGGACAGTCTTCATTTTCAAACATTCCTGCCTGATGCACAAGAATATCCTTGTTGTTTCTTGGACGTCGGGCACAGTGCCTGCTGATTATTGTTTATATGTGAATAAATATCTTAATCAAATCTGTTTATCACTTATTAAGTGATCAAGTCTCTTTAGAAGACTTGGATCAAATTCTGTGTATAGATTAAAACAAAGTCAAATAACATTTATATGGTTTTATGTTTAAGTATCACCTTTTGTATACTTCCAGATAATGACCATTAGCTGCATTCATGACTAACTAAAATTCAATTGTATAAAAAATAGGACTAAATCAGATTAAAGTGTTAAAAGCGCTTGATTCATATAGGTGTATTTTTCTAAAACTCTTAATGAACAGATTTTTTTGGAGCAACAACAATATCTTAAACTAATTCATCCTTTGAAAGTCAATGAAAGTCCTAAAATTAATTTGGGTGTAAAAAGTTTTTATACCTTGGATATTAAGAAGAAGAACAAAGAAGTCTTTAGTGGAAGCTACACAAGTTTAACAGCTTAAAATGTATAAATACATTTTTTTTAGGAATGATTTTGTAGTGATCAACAGTAAAATGGAACTTGTGGAAATTACATTGTTTTATTATGGACAAAAGCTGCAGTTAGTTAATGTAATTGGAGAGAGCGCAGCACTAAGTAACACATTTTGGCTTCGGCTAAATAATCAGAGATGCAAAAGTACACACATCCTTTACTCAAGTAGAAGTTCAGATGCTCATGTTTAAAAATACTCTGGTAAAAGTTAAAGTACTGACTACACTTTTGTACTCAAGTGAAAGTTTAGAAGTACAGCCTCAAATGTATTTAAGTAAAAAGTATTTATTACTACTTCCTGTTTTAGTTTCACGCTGGTAACTAGACCTCACATCATATTCATACATTTATACAAAATGACATACCTTTCTGATTTTGATGTAAAAATTGTTGCTAATTTTTTGCAGAAAAGTAGACAAGCATCATCACACTCTGCAATATTGCAAAATAACTTCTGTGCGTCATCATCCTGACACAAGCTCTCAGCGTTCAGCATGTTTTGCTGCTTTTAGGTAAAAAACAACAACTGCCATAAATGCCCATTTATATATTTAAAAAAAATGAGGCCTAGATCTTTACAAATAATAAACGTCTTCAATTCACACTTAATTTTGCCCAAAGCATTTGTTTTTGTTTTGCTATAATAAATTCTTAATATATTTAACTATTATGGGAATTTGGCTAAAGCTGCTTCTTCAAAACTAAAATCAAAATGTCCCATGTTTTCAGTCTTTCTTTATTTTTTCAAAGTATTGTGGATTTTCTCTTTCATGGATGTAGTCATTAATGCTGTTAATACATTTATTCTATGCAAAAAATAAAAAAGCATACACATGTAATGCAATTACAGCCTTCAAAATTTTTTGCATTAACTTTTTTTATCATGACATAAATTGCTGATGCTTTTTATTATAATTATATTCATAAATCACCCAGTGTGAAAAATTTTGATGTTAAACTAATTTAAATGAAGACAGCGGTCTAATTTAAAAGAAGACAACAGTAAAACAGTATAGATTCTGTATTAGGAAATAGGAACTCATTCATTCATTCATTTTCTTTTCGGCTTAGTCCCTTTATTAATCTGGGGTCGCCACAGCGGAATGAACAGCCAACTTATCCAGCACATGTTTTACGCAGCGGATGCCCTTCCAGCTGCAACCCATCTCTGCATTCACACTCATACACTATGGACAATTTAACCTACCCAATTCACCTGTACTGCATGTCTTTGGACTGTGGGGGAAACCGGAGCACCCGGAGGAAACCCACCTGAACGCAGGGAGAACATGCAAACTCCACACAGAAACACTAACTGACCCATCCGAGGCTCGAACCAGCGACCTTCTTGCTGTGAGGCGACAGCACTACCTACTGCGCCACTGCGCCGCCCTAAATAGAAACTCATTAAAAATATAAAATACATAAATCTTAATGCATACAGCAGTCATAAAGGATTTAACTGTTTAGTCCTAACTGTACAAATGTTGACAAATAAGCACATGATTGTTAATTTTTCCCCCGCTGTATTATATTGAAAGCCTGTATAGTAAACCATGGTCGGAAGTGGACAAAAGACAGAAATTTGAATGGGAATGTGTCTAATTTACCTGTGATTAAATCCGCTCAAATGCAGTTTATTACCCAGTGTAAATAGATTTACTGAATTAAAAAGGCATTCAATTTGTGCAATGACAAAAATAATATAGATTGCGACACCAAACGCATGAAAATAAAAATAATGAGCCAGATTAAAAAAAATGTAAGGATTAGAAAGTACAGATATTTGTGTAAAAATGTAAGGAGTAAAAGTAAAAAGTCAGAAAATTAAATCTACTTAAGTACAATAACAAAGTATTTGTACTTTGTTACTTCCCATCTCTGCAAATAATGAACAAAGTAATGGGGTTAGACAAAGCATATTTTTTTTACAAACAACACACAAGCCTCTCCTATAAATGAGCACTAAAAGTATGATTGCCGGCCCTATGGTTTCTGTGCAGTTTTGCCAAAAGTGCCAGGAGTAAAAATTTTACTATTTACCCCACCTGAGGTAAATTGTAACTGACAAAGGGGTTAGTTGTAACTTGTAACACATGCTTATAAAGTCAGAATGCACACAAATTAAATTCAGCTTACTTTAAATAGTATATTTCCTAGTATAGTATATATTTTTATTTATAGCACAGCATGTTTATTTATTTGTCTATTGGATAAGCACATTTGGGTTTATTTGCATTATTATCCATTATTATACAATGCATTTATTTGCATTATTAGCAATAAAATAACATTTTTCTATAAAAAACTATTTTTTTTAAAGTTCCCAACATTACACTCAAAATTCAAAAATTATTTTGTATAGTTTAATTGGTCCAAAAGTGTGTGGCTTATTTGTAACACCCTGTTACAACTAAACCCGCTGTGTCTTGTTTTTTTACATCCTTTAAAATGGTTCCATCTTTTAGTCTAGAAGACGGTGATCACAACAATATAGTATTTTACATATATACTTTCACAGATTTTATTAAAATAAAAAAACATTGAGTACAATAAAAAATACTTTTATGCTGCAAAAAGGTTTTTTTCTGTGTTTCTCATCCAAATTTCACCAAACTTTTTCAATAATTGGCAGGAAGACGTCTGCCGACACTGGTGTAATGCTCGAGAGCATGCCATGGTTAACCCTGAGCAAAAACCTTAAAACTCCATGTTAAATTTTACCCTGAGCCCTAAGCTCCCTACTTCAACGCTGGCCCTTTTGTTTAAGCCAGCACTTAACAGAAGCAATGGAGACAGTAGTTTATTTGATCAATGAATAAACATCTGTCATTTGTTCTTCTGAAGAACAAAGGTTTGAAAAAGCCACAGCTTGCAGAACTGGTTCTTAAACTAATCAACATTTCGTCACCTTAGAATTGTAAGGTTCTATCTGACATTTTTGTCAAAATTGAGTTATTGGCATATTCTTAAATGACAACTTATTTACATTACACTCTCAGAAATAAAGGTACGCGAGCTGTCACTGGGATGGTACCTTTTCAAAAGGTACAAATTTGTACCTAAAAGGTCCATATTGATATTTTATGGGTACATATTAGTACCTAAAAAGTACAAAAGTGTTCCTCTTAAAATGTTTAGGTATTAATATATACTTTTGAGGTACCAATATTGACCCTTTAAGTACAAATGTGTACCTTTTGAAAAGGTACCACCCCAGTGACAGCTCGCGTACCTTTATTTCTGAGAGTGTATGGGATGTCTTTTTATAAGTTGTTTACATTTTAAGACTTTTTATTTAAAAAAAAAAACAAATGTTACATGCATATTGTTTGTTATATGGAATGCAAAAACTTTGAAGCTCATTATCTCAAAAATCATTCAGAATGCAGATAGAACCATGTAATTCCAAGGTGATGATTTACCTTTTAATCAATTGTTTCAGGCACAGAGAGAAACACAGGGATTATGAATTACAAAATATTCCATTTCATAAAGTTGACACAAAATGGAATATTCTACTCTATTACATTCATATAATATTCTATACATTTAAATATACACTGTTGAATTACTCCAATATATGAAACTTATTAATGTAAATATATGAATGCTTAGGTAAAGTTCAACATTAAATAGTGATGTTCAGTCTTTATATTCTCAGCACAATATCCTGGGTAAACTAGAAGTGGTTTGAAAAGTGAATTAGGCATAAGAAAATACTTCAGACTTAAACAATAAACTGTTTTAACTGTGGCTTTGACTATACAGACTATGACTGGATTTGAAAGGTGCCATGTTTTCAATCCTGTCTTCCTTAGAAAAGATAAAACATTCTCTCAAAGAAAGAAGTGAATTGGTTGGAAAATTTAATCATTCATTTACTTTTTCGGCTTAATCCCATAATTAATCAGGGATCGCCACAGCGGAATGAACCACCAACTCATCCAGCATATGTTTTACACTGCGCATGGCCTTCCAACTGCAACCCATCACTGGGAAACATCCATACACTCTTATTCACATACATACACTACAAACAATTTAGCTTATCTAATTCAGCTATAGCGCATGTCTTTTGGACTTTTGGAGCTGGTTGGAAATTTGTTGGTTGTAAATATATAGCTTATAACAAGTGTAAGGCTTGTAGGGTGGTTGATAAAATGTTCGCTGTGCAAGCGTTACATCACTGAATGTCTGCAAGGAGACACAAAGCCTGTAAATGAACTTGGGAAGTTGAGCAACTGATGCAACCACCATAAGGCAGTGCCTCCCAAATGATCTTCAGCTTCAGTAAATTCTCTTCAAAGGATTCTCTGCGTCTGTCAGATTTTTAAAAAGACTTCAGAACTTTTCAATGATTTTCATGGTCAGTCACCTCCAGAAATCTGCAATCTGCGCATTGCAGATAAATCAGATTTCCTCTTTACAAAGCTCAATAATCCCACATCTGCTTGGTCTATGCATCAAGACCTGCAGGAAGATCCAGCTTCTCTCTACCACAGCATCATCAACAGCAGAAGCGTAAATATACCCCTTTCCAAACTTCTATAAGAAACCTTGGCATAGTGTGTCTTAATATATCATATTCTAATTCTAACTGGATGTTTGGAACTCAGATCTATTAATAGCAAAAACTTCCTCAGTTATTTGTTATTTAAAATAAGGTTTATATTATTGAACTTTATTTTGTCTTTAGCAAAGTTAACAAAGTAATTCATCACAATCCTTAAATTAATTCATGGCCATGATGATTCATGGCTACGCATTTAATTTAACGTACACTAGCGGTCAAACATTTGGGGTCAGTATGATTTTTAGATGTTTTAAGATGAGCTTATCCTGCCCACCAAGGCTGCATTTATTTCATCAAAAATACAGTACAAATTGTAAAATTGTGAAATCTTACACCTGTTCAAAAGTAGTTTATAGTTTCATTTAATAATTTATTCCAGTGATTTTAAAGATTCATTTTCAGCTTCATTACTCCAGTCTTCAGAGTTGCATGATCCTACAATAATCACTCTAATATTAATTATTATTAATATTATTATTATTATTAATGGTAATAGTAATAAAAGCAATAATGACTGGAGTAATAATTTAATTTTTAAACTACATACAATAAGAAAGCAGTTATTTAACATTTTTATAAATATTTAACAATTTAACAACTTTTTTAACATTTAATAAATGATGCCTTGATGAACAGAATAATTTTCTTTAAAAAAAAAAAAACAGGTGTGTAAATTTAGTAGTTTTAGTTACCCTTGTTTATTCTATTGTTAATAAATGCTCATTTATTACAATTGTGTCTTCCTTGTGTTGATAATACAGTAATAGGCTCTACAAGTCAGATGATTTCACTATTATTTTTGGCCAAATAATAAACTAATTTCAATGAATTAATTTTAACAATCTTTGATTGTTAATTATTGCCACACTACGATTCTGTATCTGGTGCCCCGTTCAAAGAGTTATTTATCTGATACTCACACACTATGGGCCCTATAATACACCTGGCACAATATTGCTATTTTCAGACCAACACAACCCTAATTTTCCTGCATTGTGCCACGTTGTTTAAATAGCAAATCCATTTGTGCCGCTTTGTAGACTCATGGGTGTGCCAGCCTATAAAGGAGGTGTGTTAAGGCGCATTGTTGGCGTGTTGCTATTTGGAGGAACTAAAATAGACTGCGCAATTGACCGGCTGAAAGCTGCTCTAAAGTCCCGTGCAGAGTGCCTTAAACACGTACACATTGCTTAATAGCAGGATGTACAGCAATACACAAATATCTTTACATAATAAAAAGAATTAAAGGATTAAAATATTACAAAATAATTAATTTTCTACATAAATATAAAAACCACTGCTTTCATGCCTTCTTAATCTTGGGGGCGTTTTTCAGTTTACAGTATTCATGACAACTTGCTTTTGTATAATGTTATTATTTTTAGTAGTATTATTTATCATATGCATATTTATATTTGTTTTAATAAAAACAAGCTTAGATTTGTTCACCTTTTCGCTTTTGGACATTATAGATATAACTCCGTATTTTTTACTGCACTTCGTTATTATTGTTCATTTCGTTTTGAAATAATTTTTTCCACCTAACAAAAAAAATTTTATATGTAGGCTAATGGATGTCTTCAGTGGAGTGCTTGCAACATCGTTTCCATTCCACAGAAGCAAAGGAGTAAAGTAAAGAGTAAAAGTAAACTAAAAAGAAAGTAAAAAGGCTAAATGGAGGAGGCTCATTCTTTATCCTCGTGCTGCAGATGGTTTGTTTAACTGTTTTCTCGCTAGTGAAATGTTCAGTTTTTCCTCTTACAAAGGCCCAATCCCAATTCTACCCCTTAGCCTTCCCCTTACCCCTCCTTTTGCGCATTCCTGTGAAGAGGTAGGGGTGTTCCAGTTCTCTTTAGCTTGAAGGTGTAGGGCTAAGGGAAAAAGGTAGATAGCCGTTCGAATGAAGATTTTTTAGGGCCACACTTGAAACCAAGGGGTAAGAAAATTTCCCAGAATACACCAGCCACAACGACAGGATAGTTGCACCTGAAAATGAGGAGATCAACAAATTAGTATTTTTTGTCATTATTACGAATTTGTATGACAAACAAGCACGTTTTAATATTTTCATAACCGTGTTCGTGTTTTTAAAAAATGCTAAAATAAAAACCACTAAATTTAGCTATCTATAATCCATAATAATAACTCCTGTATAGCAGTTCCACAACATTCTGACACTCGATGACACTCTAATACCCTAATAGAAAAGTCTAATGGCTGGGAATGACCTTTTTACAGTGTCTGCTATAATGTTAATGTTGTTTTTGGTGTGTTTACATAGAGGGATGTGGCCACTGTGTAAATGCACAGTATAGTTACGATCTTATTGCCACATTAGATCGTTATGATAACATAATATATGCCTTCAGTGATTTCCTGAAGATAAATACCAAAAATAACACAACTGGAATAACTACAGCAGTCGCGATCATCAGATCTCATATGAAGCAAGAGATTGTGATGACATGATGATTTGTGCAGGTGCTGTAGTGCTGTCCCAATTTTTAGGGGTAAATTTTGAAACCCTTCCCCTTCACACTTGGTTTTAAAGGCCATGGGGAAGGGGTACAAAAATAGAATTGGGATTGGGTCAAAGTCCACCATGTAAATAGCAAATGCACCATGGCGTGATGCAACTGACTCTTAAAGGGAATGGGAGATGAGACTCTAATTGGTTTAATGCACGTTATGCTCAAAACACACCCAGAACTCATTAAGAGAATAAGCACAACACTATTAGACCATGCGGCAAAGCGCAAACCATATTTTTCCATCCTTAAAATAGCAAAAGTGGATTTGGACAAGCCCTTAATGCTTATTTTTTAGATTAGATTAGATTCAACTTTATTGTCATTACACATGTACAAGTACAAGGAAACAAAATGCAGTTTAGGTCTAACCAGGAGTGCAATAGTAGCAAGTGCAGGATACAGGTATAAGTTATAAAGTTCAGTTATAGAAAAACTATGGTGATATTTACAAATGGATGTACTATGAACATTATATACAGGTTGTGTTAGCTATGAACAGAGATTTACAATAGATGGATAAATGTACAGGTTGCTATTAATAATCAGAAGTGTGCAGATAGATAAACATAATTACAAATGTATATGTACAGTGGGTGTGTACATAATTACAAATGTACATGGGTATGTACAGTTCAAATAAATGAATCAGTGCAATGAATATTTTTAAATGTGCAAATGTTAAGTAATTTTTAAATATGAAAATGTTAAGTAGTGCAGTGATTATGAGGAGTCTGAGTTATGAGGAGAGTGGGGGGTGTATTAGGGGGGCAAAAAGTCAGTAGGGGGCAGAGTTCAAAAGGGAGACAGCTCTGGGGAAGAAGCTGTTCTTTAGTCTGCTGGTTTTTGACCGGGGGAGCCTGAAACGCCTGCCAGAAGGCAGGAGAGAAAACAGTTTGTGAGCAGGGTGAGAGGAATCTTTAAGAATACTGCGTGCACGGCGCAGACAGTGTTTCCTTTGGATGTCCTCTATGGCTGGCAGTGTGGTCCCTGTAATGCGTTGGGCAGTTTTCACCACCTACTGCAGTGCCTTACGCTCCGCAACAGAGCAGCTTCCATACCAGACTGTGACACAGTTCGTCAGGATGCTTTCTATTGTGCAGCGGTAGAAGTTCACCAAGACGGCTGATGACAGCTGGTTCTTTTTAAGTTGCCTTAAGAAAAATTGGTGGTGGTGAGCCTTCTTGACCAGGCTGGAGGTATTGGTGGTCCAGGAAAGGTTCTTGGAGATGTGGGTCCCCAGGAACTTGAAGGATGAGACAGGCTCAACGGCCATCCCATTGATGTGGATGGGACCATGTGAGCCTGTCCGTCCCTTCCTGAAGTCCACAATGAGCTCCTTGGTCTTGTCGGTGTTAAGGAGCAGATTATTGTCGGTGCACCACGTGGCCAGATGCTGTATGTCCTCACTGTAGGCAGTCTCATCATTGTTGCTGATTAGACCAATCACTGTGGTGTCATCTGCAAATTTGATTATGGTGTTAGATCTGTTCACAGGCCTACAGTCAATGATAAAAAGGGAGTAGAGGAAGGGGCTCAGCACACAGCCCTGTGGTACACCAGTGTTGAGTGTGACGGTGGTGGAGCAGATGTGGTCTGATCTAACATTCTGAGGTCTGTTAGTCAGAAAGCCCATAACGCAGTTGCAGAGAGACGTGTCGATATCCAGGTCTCTAAGTTTGATCATTAACTTAGAGGGTATGACAGTGTTGAATGCTGAGCTGAAGTCAACAAACAGCATTCATGCATAAGTGTTTTTATTGTCCAGGTGTGTGAGTACAGAGTGCGGTGCTATGGAGACTGCATCTTCTGTGCTCCTGTTGCCACGGTAGGCAAACTGATGTGGGTCCAGTGTGGATTGCAGAGAGTCTTTTAGATGTGCCAGGACCAACCGCTCGAAGCACTTCATGATGATTGGTGTAAGTGCTATAGGGCGGTAGTCATTCAGGCATGTTGGGCTGGAGTGTTTCGGCTCTGGTACAATAGAGGTGGTTTTAAAGCATGTTGGCACAGCTGCTAGGTTAAGGGACAGATTGAAAATGTCTGTGAATACCCCAGCGAGCTGTTCTGCACATGCTTTGAGGACGCGCCCAGGAATACCGTCTGGTCCAGCAGCCTTAAGCACATTGATCCGACTCAGTGCGGTGTAGACTTCTGAGGAGGTTAGTGTAATGGGTGAGTGGTCGGTTGAGGAAGTGATCCTGGTGTAGGGTTCTTTATTGTCTCTTTCAAAGCGGGCATAAAAGTCATTAAGCTCGTTCAGGAAGAAGACATTTGTGGCTGTGGGTGTGGAATGGCTGGGTTTGTAGTTTAGTTGCTGATAGCCTGTATGCCCTGCCACATGAGCCGAGGATCAGAGTTGGAAAAGTGCTCCTCTAGCTTTAGCTTGTAACAGTGCTTGGCCTTTTTGATGCCCCTCTTCAGATTAGCCCTGGAAGTGCTGTAGACCTGTGCATCCCCTGATCTGAAGGCAGTGTTGCATGCCTTCAGCAGGAGGCGCACCTCCTTGTTTATCCATGCCTTTTGATTTGGGTATGTGGTGATCTGTTTTAGGGTTGTTATACTGTCAATGGTGGTGTTGATGTATTCCAGAACAGAGGAAGTGTAGCTGTTAATGTCTGTGTGAGAGCCACATGTGGCCTGGGAAGCAAACATACTCCAGTCTGTGTGTTGAAACCTGTCCTGGAGTGTGAAGTCTACCCACGCTGGCCACACTTTGATGGTCCTCACTGATGGCTTGACATGGTTGACAAGGGGTGAGTATTTGGGGGTGAGGAACAAAGAAAGGTGATCTGATTGACCCAGTTGGGGGAGGAGGGTCACAGCGTAGGCTTCAGCCATGTTTGTGTATACATGGTCCAAAGTCTTGTTTCCCTGTGTGTGGCAGAAAATGTTTTGATGGAATTTGGAGAGCACTGTCTTTAAGTTTGAGTGATTAAAATCCTCCGCAACAATAAAAGCAGCCTCCGGGTGAGCAGTCTGTTGTTTGCTGATGGCTGCTGATGCATAAAGTTCATTTATAGACAACTTGGCATCAGCATCGGGAGGAATATAGGCGGCAGTAATAACAGTGGAAGTGAACTCGCGTGGCAGATAAAACGGTCTGCATTTGACCATCAGAAATTCCAGGTTAACAGAGCAATGTCTCCCAACGATGACAGAATTTGTGCACCAAGCTTTGTTAATATAAATGCATAATCCTCCGCCTCGGGTCTTACCGGAGTCATCCGCCGCTCTGTCTGCTCTGAATGTTTGATGCTCAGTTAAAGATACAGCGTTGTCTGGTATCCCGCCGTTTAGCCATGTTTCTGTGAAAATCATGACATTACAGTTCCATAATCTTTTGCTGTGGTTGATGCGCAGTAGAATCTTATCCATTTTGTTCACCAGGAACCGTACATTGGCGTGGAAGATGCTGGATAAAGAGAGCCGGTGTGGTGTTAGCTTTAGCTTAGCTCTTAGCTTAGCTCTTAGCTTAGCTCTTAGCCCGCCACGCTTCCCCCGCCTCTGTTTACGATTGCACCGCCGCCTTCGAGCACTTCCGCCCGGCCGGCCGGGCAGAGCGCTCAGCCTCAGGTGTCCTGGCGATCTCTGTGATGAGTCGTAGATTGCTGATAAAACTGTCTGAAATGCACAAACCAATATCCAAGATCTCCTGTCGGGTGTACGATGTAAAGGCATTACTGTTCTGCACGAGCAGACCCAAAATGAGCAGGAAAAATACTGCAAAATTGCAGAAACTGGAGATACGCCGAGCCTCGCGATGTGTACGCTCCACCATCTTGGTCAAATGGTTTTGTGCCATTTGCTTTAAACTTTATGCTTAGATCGTTAAAATGCAGCCCTTTAAGTGAGGATTTGGTGCCCCACGTGGGGATAAAAATTTCAATAATATCTGTGATTAATTCAAACACTACACAATTTATTGGACTTATTTTGATTTCTACTGTATGTTGTCATTGTAGAGCTAAAAAGCCCAAGGTAATTATTTAAAAACTGATTTTGACTGAAAGAAGAAAGTGCCTTTACTGTATGTAGGTTGAACAAACTGGTTGGCTGATTTTCATTTTAGAGTGAGCTAACTGTTTAACACCAAGGACTGTATATGATAAAGGCCAATCCACACCAAGAACAGTAACTTCATGGTGACAATAAATGTGCTGTCCCAAAAACATTTCTAGTAGGTTTAATCTACAACTAAAGTAATTAAAGTGCTGTAGATCCATATCATTTGATCAGTTTCAAAGTATTCTGCTTTAAATAACTTGAGCATTTAAGCTTCAGATGACTAAACTGCAGTGTGCTTAAAATAAACAGAGTGTGCTTAGAATAAACTGATTGTTACTGGCAGGGATGCTAATTTTGTTATCTTTACAGATATCACTCTTGGTGTGAAAGGACTTTAACCCATATAAATCCTCACAGACCCACATACTGTATGCATGTGTCAGATGCCTGACCCAGTATGTTTTTGGGCTCTCCGTACACATACATAATTGAAAGAGTTTTTTTAATCCGAGTACCATCATCGCATGAGTGAACTCCCTGATGTCAGCACTGCACTAAAAACTGTCTTACCAAGCCTGAACAGTGCTCACTTGTACTCAATTCAAAGCCATGAATGTGCACACACGTGAGCTTGCAACCAAACACATTGTATAACCCATCCACACAGTGGGGTTTTGATTTTCTGTCTCTGCACCCAGCCATGGCACATCTGCGCCCTCACAGAGATGTTTGGTGTGTGTGTGTGTGTGTGTGTGTGTGTGTGTGTGTGAGTACCCCAGTGAGAATGTAATGCCAAATGCCTTGCCAATCTCCTGATCTAATCTTCTAAACACACACACATCCTGTCCCTCTAGATTTCCGCCCCAAATCATCCTTGATCTCTCCACCAAATCTCACAGTGGTCACACCTCCCCCTGTAACCACACCTGCTCAGCACAGCACCCCTCTTCTACATACACACGCGCACACATCTCTGTCAGATGTGGCTAGAAAGATATACTGTATAAAAGCCAAATAGTCACAAGGGAAATCATTTAATGGATACAATAAATTGATAGCTTTGAAAATAATTCAATTCAATTCATCTTTATTTCTATAGCGCTTTTACAATGTAGATTGTGTCAAAGCAGCTTAACGTAGAAGTTCTAGTAAATTAAAACTGTCAGTTCAGTTTTCAGAGTTAAAGTTCAGTTTAGTTAAATTCAGCAGAGATGGCAAAAGTACACACATCCTTTACTTAAGTAGAAGTACAGACACTCATGTTTAAGATGACTCTGGTAAAAGTAGAAGTACTGACTACACTTTTGTACTTAAGTAAAAGTAAAGAAGTATCGCCTAAGAAATGTACAAAAGTAAAAAAGTAAAAAGTACTCATTTCAACCACAGTCCAAAAACATGCGGTATAGACGAATAATAATTCAACTAAATTTGCAGCAGTTTATGTGTGTGTGTGTGTGTGTGTGTGTGTGTGTGTGTGTGTGTGTAAATGTGTATGGGTGTTTCTCAGTACTGTGATGCAGCTGGAAGGGTATCCGCTGCGTAAAACAAATGCTGGAATAATTGGCAGTTCATTCTGCTGTGGCGACCTCTGATAAATCAGGGACGAAGCTAAAGGATAGCGAGTGAGATAGGTAGGTAATAATCCTGACGCAAACTCACAGTGTTCTGCATGTAGTTTTGCCACTGTTAGATCAAAAACAACAGCTGCCATTCGTGTTGATACACTCTGTCTATCTTTATAAATAATGTCTTACAATTTACACTGAATTCTGTCCAAAATATATAGATTTTTTCTTTTGCTAAAATAAATTCTTATCAGATATGACTGCAAACTATTTTTTTTCCATTAGGCTAAAGCTGCTTATTCTCTTCAAAAAGGGGCTCTCATATATAACCCGCTATTTCGGTGTGTTTTTCAGGTATTGTGGTTATTTTATTTAATGAATAAACATTAATTCTGTTACAGTTTTTATCAGTCACTTTGGTCAAATTCTCAGATCAGAATTGAAATTCTCTGTTCAACCTTCAGATCATCGTGTCACTTGTGCACATCAGAAAAGCAGTTTCTCTTTATTGCAAATGCTTTTGTTCATCCATGCAAATGGTTGTGCAATTCTCTGATGTTTTCTATGTTATCAGTTGCTTATGTCATGTTGATCAAAATGTATTATTTTTATCTCTGTTGAATAGACTCACCCCCACAACATTTAAAATTTTTTACATTTCTCCCAGATGAATGTTGACTTTTTCTAATGAAGGTCTTAAAAGGAGGTTGTCCTATGTTCACATTTTTTACTTTAGTTTTTTCTTTGTGCTATGCGGTGCTCTCTTTTCCTTTCTGTATCAGAATGACATGATCTAGCAAGAAATTACAGTACAAACAGCTACAATATTGCCATAGTTTACACCAGAACAGCCCTCCAGAGTGCACTGTTATTGACAACATGACTACTAAGTAATTTGAGTCTTATTCATATACAATGACACAAGGACTTGTCATTCTGACGCCACTGACATGTTCACTGACATGTTCACTGACACAGAAATTTAGTTTTGAGAGATGAACTGAAGGATTTTAAGCAGGAGACAAAGGTAATCCATGGTGTTTTGCTGTTTATACGTGTTGTTTTGAGAAATGCACTTAGGCCTACTGTTTTACAAATTTCAGTTCTGATCTGAGAAATGTGCCAAAGTGACTGAGAAAAACTGTAATACATTCATTCTATGCTTAACGCAACATACACAGGTAAGACAGGTAACATACACATAAATTGCCCAGAATTACATTTGTTGTTGTAAAATATTTGTTAAAATATTGCTAATATTAGACAACAGTGAGCCTATATGTAAAATCATATAGTCAATAAAAAAATCAATAAAAACTGAAAAACAGCATAAATTCTGTATAAGGAGATATGAACTCATCAGAAATAAAGGAAATAAACCGCAATGCATACATTTTTTTTATAAAATATTTGATTGTTTTCGTACTAAATGTACTAATCTTTACAAAAAAAAGCAATATTTTTCGCGGTATTAGATTGAAAGAGCAGAGAAAGCCTGTGCAGTATGATCGGAGGTAAATAAAGGCTTAAGCATGTAAACAGAATGTTTTTGACTGGAATGTGTCTCGTTTATCTGTGATCCGATCGAGCAAAAGTTGTGTTATTACCATGTAAACAGGGCAGCATCAGTCATGTTAAATTTGCAGACTCCCTCTGTCACTGCTTGCCTTTCTCATAGTAATTTTGATTAACAAGGCCATTTACGGTGCGCGATAGCCTTGAAGAAGCTGCGCACTGCAGCACGCAATGAAGAAAAATAGACTGACTGCATTAAAAATTAGCTCATATTATTGCGCAATGACAATAAATAATATAGATCGCGCCACCAAATTTGAAAACAAAAGTAACGACCGTGGTTTAAAAAATGTAAGAAGTAGAAAGTACAGATATTTGTGTAAAAATGTCAGAAGTAAAAGTAAAAAGTTGTCAAAAAATAAGTAGTGGAGTAAAATACTGATATCCGAAAAAACTACTTAAGTACAGTAACGAAGTATTTGTACTTTGTTACTTCCCATCTCTGCAATTCAGTGTGGTTTAATTTTCACTGCTGAAAGTCCAAACACTGAAGAGCATATCGATGCGCAGCTCCACAAGTGCCAACCAGGCAAGCCAGTGGTGACAGTGGCGATGAAAAAACTTCACCAATTGACGAAGTGAAGGAAAAAAAAAACCTCGAGAGAAACCAGGCTCTGTTGGGCATGACCACTTCTCCTCTGGCCAATCTTCTTATGTGGAGCTGCAGTCAGGAGGCTGAAGGACATCCATCGTGGAGAACTGCAGGTCTGAGTATGTCACCAGTGGGTGTTCAGGCTGGCCCACATCAGCTCAGGAGACGGCCTAATCCAGGATTATGGTTACTACGGCATCATTTCTTCACAGGTCTTGGATCGCATCAATGGAGCTGCATAATCACTAGGAGCCTCAGGATGAGCATCCCCAGGTGGAAATAGAGAGTAAAGAAAATAATTAGTATAGCTGCTGTTCATATTGTACTTAAATGTGATGCAAAAATTAAGTGTTATACATGAAAATTGTAGGTATACAAACAAACATGTAAAGCATATTAGTATTTCTAACAAAATGTCTGGTGCATTAAGACAGGAGGAGTGTGTTCTACAGGTGGTTGTCAAGCCCAGTCACCTGCATGGAGCACATTCACGCATCCTACCGTTATGTGATGTATTGTGTGTATACTTTAATTAAAAGATAAGTCTTTAATCTAGTTTTGAACTGAGAGAGTGTGTCTGAGCCTCGGACATTATCAGGAAGGCTATTCCAGAGTTAGGAGCCATAAAAGAGAAGGCCCAACTTCCTTTACTTGACTTTGCTGTTGTAGGTACTACCTGAAGCTCTGAGTTTTGAGATATTAAAGAGCAAGTTGGGTTGTAGGGAGACAGAAGGTTGATTATTTAAAGCTTTATAGGTAAGAAGAAAAATTGTATAATCAATATGGAACTTAACAGGCAGCCAGTGATGATATAGTCATATGGTCATATTCTCTAGACCTGGTAAGAACTCTGACAGCTGCTTTTTGCACTAAGTGGAGTTTATTAATAGAGGGTGCTGGGCAACTAGCAAACAGAGCATTACAGTAATCTAGCCCAGAAGTCATTAAAAGCAAGAACTAGCTTTTCTGCATCTGAGATGAATAGCATTCTTCGTAACTTAGTTTGAAAGAAGGTGGTTTTTGTGACATGGGAGATATGATTTTCAAAGGTTAAGTAGCTGTCTAATATAACACCCAGATCTTTCACAGTAAAGCTAATACTAACGTTGTTTCCCTTTAATTGCAGTTCAAGTTGTGAGATCTTCTGTGTACATGATTTAGCCCCAATAAGTGATACTTCTGTTTTGTCTGAATTTAAGAGAAAAAGGTTAGCTTAGACAGTTCAGATGTCTCATCAGGTTTTGTTAAAATATATAATTAAGTATTATCTGCAAAAAAAAATGTTGTCATCAATCATATTTTCCTGTCTTGTTTTCTCATGCTTTTTTTATAGCTGTATGATTTCTTTTATCTGTAAAATACAGAATATTTTTTTTGTTAAAACATCTTGTAATGGCATAAGGGTGAATGACTGATAACAGAATATGAATTGTAAATTAAATTCTTTTGAATCAATAAATATCTTGGTTACTATTGTAACCCTTGTTTTTTGGTGGAGGCAACAGAATTACTGTGTCAAAACTAATGCAATGGGTTGTTCTTGGGAGCCTTTTGTGTAGAAAAGGCCCATGACAATTAGCAAGTGAAATTTGCATGCCATGCCACTGCGCAAACATCTGGGTATATAAGAAGGCCAGCATACTTTACTCATTTCAGCTTGTGCTGAGGATATGAGACTCAACCCATTCAACAGCAGTTCATAGATGTGGCCAGAGGGACTTTTGATGGGACTTTGAAGTTGTGTCAACAAAAGACACTAACGGTCACTGTACTATATGCCACAGCTGCTGGACAGTGTTATGAGCTATGGAGTTGCAAATGCTAGCAACATTAAGCATGCCAAGAAACGGGTTCACATCTCCCTCTTACAACCTTCTAAAACCTAAAGACTAATTTTAACAAGACAACATGGGAACAGTCACTTGAGTTAGAGTCAGCCTTTTCTGATAATCAGTTAATCTGGATAGGTAAACCATAGCTGATCTCACCTTAAGTTGTTATTGTTGGGGAGTATCCCCTTTATTATACTTTATTGTACAATTATATTTAATTATATTCATGCATTGCACATAGTCATGCATTTATACTTCTGCATTCTGTGCTCTGCAATAACACTCTCAAAACGCTAGCTGGCAGTGGAGTTATTATTGGCCCGTTTCCACTAAATGGTACGGTACGGTACGCTTCGGTACACTTTTATGTACTTTTATCGGTACAGTTTCCACTGTCAAAAGTACCTAAAAGCGAACCGTACCAACTACTTTTTTGGGTACCCTTTTGGCCCGTTTCCATGGTGGTACAGTACGGTACGGTACAGGTCGGTAAAAGGGTACCAATCGTACCTCTCGCGTTTGTTAATTTCTGAATGGATCGGATGTCAGAAGCACTTCAATAATCAAGCGCACATTATTTTCATCAGCTCAAGAAGTTCGCTATTTCAAATATAGATGCGCAGCGAGCGCAAGCGAGAAAGCGAAACCGCTCGTGCTTGAGATGGCCTTGTAAAAAAAATTATGGGGCACAGGGTAGATCCTGCTCTTCTTCTTGGCTTTGTGGCTGTTCATCAAGAGGCCGACAAGGTTTGTTTGAGCTCAGGTCGACCATGGCTCATTGTTATAAGTATATATTATAATGCTAATGTCTCTGCTGTACTTTAAAAATGGCGGTTCCTTTGTTTTCATTCTCCTGGCTTGTTGCACGGATGATTGTCGTATCTCTGTACACCAATAGCATTCAGTTGCACATCTTGCTCTGCCTTTGGCTACCTTTTTGTTGTTCTAGGTACATTTTGTAAAGGGAACCCAAAAAGTGGTATGGTAGGTATGGTGAGTTTTTAGATACCTTTTGACAGTGGAAACGGCCAAAAAAAAGCATACCGAACTGAACCATACCGTACCACTCAGTTGAAGCGGGCCATTTGCAAAAGGGTACCTAGGGCCATGCTTCTTTAATCATAAAGTAAACGCAAAACAAAAATCTCCATCTGGAGCTCATCCACAGAACTCCACACTTGTTAAACTCTCGCTCCAATGGGCTCGCTCCTCTCCCACACCTCACAGCCCCACCCACACTTATTTATTGTGCCAAAATCCAATGCACAGCAGATCTGACAACTTAACCTGCGATTAGAGGGATAGAAGTATTAGCTCTACTGTAAAAGATCTGGCTGTTATATTAGACAGCAACTTAATTTTTGAAAACCATATCTTCCATATCACAAAAACCACCGCCTTTTCTCTGAGAAATATCGCTAAGCTATCACAGATGCAGAAAAGCTAGTTCATGTTTTTTTACTTCTGGGCTGGATTACTGTAATGCTCTGTTCGCTGGTTGCCCAGGACCCTCTATTATTAAACTCAGTGCAAAATGCAGCTGCCAAGATTTCCTACTAGGTCAAGAAAATATGACCATATCATCCCAATTTTATTTTCCTTGCACTGGCTGCCTGTTAAGTTCCGTATTGATTATAAAATATTGCTTCTTATCTATAAATCTTCTGTCTTGCTACAATCCAACCTGCTCTTTAAGATCTCAAAACTCATGTGATAGTACCCAGAATGCTAAAGAAGGAAAGTCTACTAAAGGAGGTTGAGCCTTCTTATATATGGCTCCTAAACTCTTGATTAGCCTTCCTGATAATGTCTGAGGCTTAGACACACTCTCTCAGTTCAAAACAAGATTAAAGATCTTTTGAAGGTTAAATATCTTTTTAGTAAAGCATAAACACAATGCATCATATAACTGTAGGATGAGTGAGTGTGCTCCATGCAGGTGAGTGATCTTGACCAACCAACTGTAGAACCTCTTCCTGTCTTAATGCACCAGGCATTTTGTTAAAAATACTTCTATGTTTTATATGTTTGTTTCTATATTAGTTTATATTACTACTATTTTCATTTCTAGCACTTCATTTTTGCATTGGCATATATTATATATTGTTCAAATACATTACGAACAGCAGCTAATGATTTTATTTGTTCTCTATTTTCACATGGGCCCATTCTAGAGATTGTGCTGCACCATTGA
>CAIGQZ010032086.1:3975729-4002059 GCA_903798205.1 Danio tinwini | reverse complement strand
TTTTTTTTTTTTTTTTGGAGTTGGAGCTAAACTATGCAGTACATCGGCCCTCCAGGACCGAGTTTGGACACCCCTGGTTTAGCTCCAACCCTAATCAAACACACCTGAACCAGCTAATAAAGCTCTTACTAGGTATTCTAAAAACTTCCAGGCAGGTGTGTTGAAGCAAGTGACACTGGCCCTTCAGGACCAACTTTGAACACCCCTGCTGTAATACCAACACCAATCAAACACACTTGATTTATGTCATCACATCATTAGTAGATAGCAAGTGTTCCACTCCATTTTTCATGGAGCTCTCACAAATTTTCCTTCCTTCAGGGGGTTCATTCAGGGGGAATCCCCGCCACCATTTTAAAATGCTTTCCACTTTAAAGGGCACCAAGTTTACCCCTTTTTCCAGATTTAATACTAGTATTTTGTGTCTCCAGAATGTGTCTGTAAAGTTTCAGCTCAAAACACTTATCAAATTATTTATTACACAATTCAGAGGTTTTTAATTTTTAGCTCTGAGCATCTTGTTGCTGTTTTTGTGGACTGTGCCTTTAATGCTAGTCCTCCCCGCCCACCGTTCCCACATGCCTGTGTGCCTCAATCTCTGCCCTCAGCTGCCTCAGATAAACAGACAGACATGAAGGAAGCAGATCTCACGTAACGTTTGTGACAAATATTACTGTAAGAACTTTACCAATGAGTATTTGATGTATTTGTTGTGGACTTGCAACGATGAGTCACACACAATGCTGTTACAAAGTTCACGCACACACACAGATACACGCAAACAGCTTGCGCATTTAGCTTTGCGCTGTTTTTGCACGCCAAATGTGACAGGATACACATTAATATCCACTGCTGTATGGATATCTGTTATGTTAATGTACAAAATAAACCGGATTTAACGTCCACAAACCAGGATTGAAGCATCTTCTTTTATAATTGTACTGACATGCGGCTGTGGTGATAAAGTAAAGATGGTAAAACTGCTGTAATTCATTACAAACATGCAAGGTTTTAAAAACATTTTAAACTTGTAAAACTCACTCTTGATCACATTTGATGACAATTAATGATCCTAGCGAGCTGAACAGATCTTTTATTCCCAGTTGCTTTGCACATGTCCTGTCTTGTTGATATGATTATATGCATTATTATGGAGACATGTTAATACGCAGCTGTCCGGTGGATGGGGAAACCGCACTCAGCCAAGTTGCTGTCAGCCTCAAAACGGGAGGGATTTGGATCCTATTTTAACGTCAGGAAATTTAAAAAAGAGACTTAGGCCCAATCCCAATTCTACCCCTTAGCCCTTCCCCTTGCCAGGGGGTAGGGGTGTCCCAATTCTCTTTAGCTTGAAGGCGTAGGGCTAAGGGGAAGGGGTGAATAGCCCTTCGAATGAAGATTTTTCAGGACCACACTCGAAACCAAGGGGTAAGAACATTTCCCAGAATACACCTGCCACAACGGCAGTATTGCTGAACCCGGAAGTAAGGAGATCCACAAATTAGTAATTTTTGTCATTATTATGAATTTTTACAACAAACAAACATATGTTTTAATATATTCATAACCGCGTTTGTGTTTTACCGTCATGCAAAAAACTGTAAAAAAAAACGATACATTTTGCAATCTATAATCCATAATCATAAATCCTGTACAGCAGTCCCACAACATTCTGACACTCGAATACCCTATCAGTAATGTCTAGTAGCTGGGAATGAGCTTTTTACAGTGTCTTCTATAATGTTAGTGTTGTTTATGAAGATGAATATGGCCACTGTGTAAAAACACAGTATAGTTACAATCTTATTGCCATATTAGATTGTTATGATAACATAATATATGCCTTCAGTGATTTCCTGAAGATAAATACCACAAAATAACACAACTAGAATAACTACAGCAGTTGTGATCGTCTGATCTCATATGAAGCAAGAGATTGTGATGACATATGATGACGTGTGCAGGTGCTGTAGTGCTGTCCCAATTCTTAGGGATAAATTTTGAAACCCTTCCCCTTAACCCTCGGTTGTAAGGGCCAACAGGAAGTGGAAAGGGAAGTGGTAGGGATACAAAAATAGAATTGGGATTGGGCCTTATTGTCTTTATATCACTCCAATATGACTGTGGACACACTATACCTACACACAGTTCTGTTCAAACAGCTTAAACAAATGATTTTCATCATAGGTGCCCTTTAAATGAGGGAAACTTACATGGGCATATTAATCCTCTTTTTTGATTTAGCAGTTGTCTTTAATTTGCCCCTGGGTAATCTAATTGAGTTGAATCATTCATTTTACCTTTAAAATATATGTTTTCCTTTCTAATATTGTCTAAAATCACTTAAAGTTCATGATAAAAAGCCTTGTTTGTACCATCACTGCAATATCTTAAAAAAAGTCTCTTAAGTTTTGATAACATTATTAAATATTCCAATATTTGTTTTGTTTTTTAAAATTATTTACAATCTTTCTGCTCCATTATAAAAAAAATAAATTATTCCAAATTAGAGAAAACATCGCGACCGACACGTTCTATGGTAACAGTATGTATTGTCCCTAGACGTCCCTCTTTTGGTAAATCTTCTTTTCTTATAAAGCCACAAATCTATGAAATTCTCTCCCAACAGAAATAATCACATGTACAAATTATAAGATGTTTTTATGCCTGACAAGGGGATGGTTTTTGTCAAATCAAATTTTATACACACTTTTTAATTAATTGGATATTATTGTTTTAATTTTTCCTGTCCAGGGACTGCAGGTGGAAAATAGCAATCTTGCTACAACCTGGCACAATGCATCTTTTCTCTTTGAGGTTAATGTAATTTTTGTGCATTGTCCCGGTTAAATAAATAAATTCATTTATTCATAGCAGCGAGGGACATAGTAGCTGAATGCCGATTCACTCTGCTTTGAACTCTTGGAATTTCTAGTTTATATGATCCTAAAGATCTGAGTGACCTATTAGGTTTGTATTCAGTGAGCATATCTGTAATGTATTGAGATCCTAGGCCATTTAGTGATTTATAGACAAATAATATTACTTTAAAATCTATTCTGAATGTAACTGGGAGCCAGTGTAGAGACCTGAGGACAGTTGTGATGTGCTCTGATTTCCTGCTTCTGGTCAGAATCCTGGCTGCAGCGTTCTGGATGAGCTGCAACTGTCTGAATGCTTTTTTGGGAAGGCTCGTGAGGAGGGCGTTACAGTAATCCACCCTGCTGCTGATGAAAGCATGAACAAGTTTCTTCCCTGGAAACAAAGCATCTGATTCTTGCAATGTTTTTAAGATGATAGTATGCTGACTTACTAACTGCTTTGACATGGCTACTGAAACTCATATCTGACTCCAGAGTCACACCAAGATTCTTGACCTTAGTTTTTGTTGTTTGACCCTTAGTGCCAAGGTACACATTCACCTTGAGAACCTCATCTCTGTTCCCAAACACAATGACTTCAGTTTTCTCATTGTTTAACTGAAGAATATTTTGGCACATCCAACTGTTCATTTCATTAATGCATTGGCAGAGGGTGTCAATGGGGCTGTAGTCATTAGGCAATAAGGCTAAGTAGATCTGAGTGTGATCAGCATAGCTGTGGTAGGAGATTTGGTTCTTTCTCATTATTTGGCTCAGAGGGAGCATATAAAGGTTGAACAGGAACGGTACCAGAATTGAGCCTTGTGGGACTCCACATATCATGGGTGTCCACCTTGACCTATGGTCACCTATACTGACATAGTAACCTCTCCCTTCAAGATAAGATCTGAACCATTTGAGGACCGTCCCAGACAGCCCAACCCAGTTTTCCACCCTATTCAGAAGTATGCTGTGATCGACAGTGTCAAATGCAGCACTGAGATGGAGCAATACCAGCACTGTTAGTTTACCTGAATCTGTATTTAGGTGGATATCATTGATTATTTTTATAAGAGCGCTCTCTGTACGGTGATGTGCTCTGAAACCAGATTGAAAATTGTCTAAACACCTCTTGAAGTTGAAGAACTTGTTAACCTGGTTAAAAACAACTTTTTCAATGATTTTGCCAATGAAAGAGAGATTTGAGATTGGCCTGTAATTGCTCAATAGTATGTTTTCCAGGTTGCTCTTTTTCAAGAGGGGTTTAACAACTGCTGTTTTATATGAGTTTGGAAATGTCTCTGAAAGAAGTGAAGCATTTACCACTTTTAGAAGATCCATTTCTAAACAGTTGAACACCGTTTTGAAGAATGATTTGGGGAGTGTGTGAAGACTGCAGGTTGATGTTTTCGTGATTTGCACGATCTCTTCTAAAATTTTACCATTAAATGCCATGAAATCAGACATAATGTCTGATTTCTTAAGTTATGGTTGAGCTTGTCTGACGTCGACACAACTTGGCTGATTGGATGAGCTGATTGCCTTTCTGATATTATTGATCTTATCAGTAAAGAAATGAGTGAACTCATTACATTTGCTTTCAGAGAGTAGCTCAATGGGAATCCTGTGAGTCTCTCTATCGTTGCAAAGAGAGTATGAGCATTATTTAGGTTGCTGTTTATATGGGTTGAAAAGTAAAGTATGCCTAGCAGTGTTTAGTTCCACATTAAAAGCATGAAGAATCTTTATAGATATTATAATGGACTACTAGTTGCGTCTGTCCCGACATATGCTCAGCTTTTCTGCACTGTCTTTTCATCATCTTTACCGATGTTGAGCTTGACCAAGGTTCTTTCTGTCTGCCAGTTCTCTTCCTGACTTTAAGAGGAGCAATGTCATCTATGAAATTCTAAACTTTAGAGTTAAACAAATCAAGGAGAGAATCAACAGAGTCTGCAGATATGCTTGGTGCTAGTGATATGGCCTTCATAAACTGCTCACTAGTGTTTTTATTTATGCAACTCTTACTGACAGGGACAGATCTGTCTTTAATAGCTGGAGGGATCAATATATGAAAGAAAATACAGAAATTATCAGATGCAACATCCTTAACAACAGTCGATGAAATGTGTAAACCCTTAGTTATAAGTAGATCAAGAGTGTGTCCACGATTGTGTGTGGGTCCTTGAACATACTGAGTCAGATCAAAAGTGTTAAAAACAGTCATGAGTTCTTTTACAGCATTGATTTCTGGATTATCAATGTTAATATTAAAATCCCCAGCAATAGTAAAATTGTCAAACTCAGAGGTTACTATTGATAACAGCTCTGTTAAATCATCAATTAAAGTTGGAGAATATTTTGGAGGTCTGTAGATAATGATCAGTTAAAATGCGTGGAGCACCCTTTAGTGCTATACTCAGATATTCAAAAGACAAATAGTTACCAAATGACATGTTTACACTCATAGACATCTTTAAACAGGGCAGCGATGCCTCCACCAAGTTTAAAGGAGCTGATTCATAACAAATGTTTTGGCATCATTTGATCGCACAACCACACAGAATCAGACCATTGAATACTCCACAATAACCCATCATTTTCTTCACATAATACATGTGTGAGTTTAGGCTATTTGCATGGTATACCAAAATAATTAGGTAACAGACTTTTAGATAAAAATGGTCTATAAAGAAAAGTAAGGGTTTCCAACACTGTCTGCTTCCTGCCAGAAGAAGTGCTGTCACCTGTGCTGTTTTACCCAGCATGCACTGTGCTCTCCTTAGGCACATTAGCATCAATTAATGTTAATGAATTAGTTTTCTCTCACAAAACCCCCATATTAAATATACACGTGCAGCCATTTAGTCATCACAAGTCCACACCACCATTCCTTTGATATTCTGCCCCATCTTTTTTTTGCCACTTGCAACACTTGCTTTTTCCATTATCCTCATATAGCCATCACAAACATATTCCCAAACTTTCTTGCATTGTTAACCCATTGAAAACTTCTTCTCTGTCCTCCTCTTTTTAAAATGTATAATCTATTCAAGCCACTCTAATTCTACAAAGTCTGATTCAGTTCAGTAAACTCCAATTAATGTCTCCAAGACTTGAGACCACCAGAGACCAGGTGTCACCATGGTTACAGCAGGGAGACTGCTGGCTGTCAGTCATTGGTTAGTCAGAGGCAGGACCCAGCTGGGCTTATGAGTGATGAGATATAAAATATTAACATCTTATTAATTATTGGCAAATGATTTTAACTCATTAAAATAGATACACTTTTTTGGATGCACCACAGAGAATCCACTAAGCATCTGAATATTTTACATCTGATGTCTCTTGGTATTTCTGTTTGAGAGGTAATGTTTTTGTCATTTGTATTGTGAAAGAGAATTTATGCATGTAAACTTTGCTTAAATTAGAAAATGCAAGTCGATCATTTCCTTACGCTAATTAAAAATACAACCCAAGACCTGCAAACAAGCAAAGTTCCACCAGTCAAAATAAAATAACTCATCATAAATTAAGAATGCAATGAACATGATAATGGACTAGTCATGTTTCATACACAGGAGATGTAAATTCCTTATTAATATTTCACAACTAATTACACTATAGTGAAAACATATTTGTCTAGCTTTGACTGTTTCTTGCTTTTCCTTTTACTCACACTCAGAGGCATCTATCTCCACTTCCTTGATATTGCAGCAGAAGTCGTTGGCTCTTTGATTAAGAGTTTATTATGTACACATAATTCCTTGGTAAATGTCATGGCCGCCCCATGCAGGCAGATTAGCACCCCACCCCGCAGAAGAGGAGGCCTTGCATTCAGGAAAGACTGTGGGATGTTAAATAATCAATACAGAGTGCCAGTGCTAGAAACAACTGGAAAACAAAGACCTGAAGCGAGACATGTTCTCTTTCCAAACAAATCTTCCACATGATTCATTTTTCAGGCAAGCCTCATCAAAAAGTTATTCAACTTGCGTTATAGTACTACATAAATAGATGTTATAACCGTCTGTCAGTCCTTAATACAATATATCACACACATATTCTTACACGTACAGTACCCTCAGGTGACATTTTTCTGCTCTAAATATAAGTCTTCCACAGCTGGAAAGACGCAGGACAATGACCTGAACAACAAAGCCGAGACCAACCGTGTGTAAGTGAGCTCCTAGGTGTGTGTGTGTGTGTGTGTGTGTGTGTGTGTGTGTGCGCGCGCGCGCGTGTGCGTGAGGGGGGTGGGGGTGATTCTTAACAGCCTTTCTCTATTCTTACAGAAAGTGTTGCTTATAGAGCTTGGCGTGTATTTCATCACCATGATAAGGCTCTCTGCTGTCTGACTGTCTAAAAACACCAATTAATTAATCATCTACCGCGTCCATATGTCTTAATGTATACATTTTTAACTCTTTCTAAAGAGTAAGGCATTGTTTGTGGGCTACGTTTATTTTTTCAAAGCCTCCAGTATAAATTTCACACAAATATTAAAATTATTTTAATCGCGAGATTGTTACCAACTTCATAAATCGCTGTTATGACTTTTTAAATCGTCATAATCAAAGCCCTGACGAAAACTATTGCATTGCTGCCACCTATGGCATATCATTCATAGTGCACGTGTGTTTGAACGTGAGAAAAGCAAAAATAAACATTAATGAAGTGCAACATTTCTGACAAATTAAGCGTTTAACTGCCTTAATTCCGTGTTCAGTAAGATCAACATTAATAAAAGTAAATATAACTTAAGATATATTGCTTTAAAATATTTGTTTCCTTAAAAAGATGGTTCATGCTAAAAATGTGACATTCAAAACTGCATTTAAAAATCAAAATAGGTTTTTTATAAGTTATGTGTAACTTATTTACTTATTTACTTTATTAAAAAAGTAAAACACTGAGTAATTTCAAAACTATTATGATTTGTTTATTTTAAAACAGATTTGTACAACAAGATTTATGTTTCAGCTTCACTTACATAAAATTAACAAATTTTATGAAATATATTCGGAGACCGAATAATAACGTAAATAGCTCATTTAAGTTGTAACTTTTGTTGACGTACTTCCGGTGACGTATTTGTTTTGAAGAGGAGTCAAAGGTGGGAGCGTCAGGCGGATCCGGGCGACAAGTTTTCTGGTCAGATCGAAGCATAATTAGCTTCGTCACTTGGGATAAAGAAAAACTAATTATACGATACCGCTAAAAAGTCCTCTTAAGTTGGAAGAGTACTTTCGTGGAGGTATAATGGAAGCCGTTCCCAGGATGCCAATGATATGGCTGGAGCTTAAGGAAGCGGGGGACTTTGAGTTTAGTCCCACTGTCAGGCAGGTGAGAAACTCCGAGCCCATTTTCAGGCTGTAGTACAACAGTGATTAGCTTTTTACGATTATTACTGTTTCTGACTGACAGAAGTATGTCTAAAAGTGTTTTTGCAAAAGATTACCATCATGTAAGGTGACACTTTAAATTGATTACCTGTTAGCACTGTATTTTGAAAGATTGTTATCGCTTTTTATTCAATTTTCTTCATTTATGCAAAGCGTCTTTAGCACATAATACATTTTAACTATATGAATAAAGATGACTTCTTGAAACATATAGGAGTCTATCAAGTTCAAGTACTGCAAAACCGTAATTGCGCAGTTCTGTGACGTTACTACCGTTTTTTTCTCTCTTTGGCAAGGAGCTGTAATTTTCTTTCAAATGCAAAGTTACTTGTATATCTATTTAACAGCAGTCATAGTGTAAATGGACATTGTTGTCATTAAACCTGCAAACATATAGCATGTAACATGGCCATTTGAAAACCAAATGATCTTCCTCACATTTGCATTAAGCCACCATACTACAAACTTTTAAAGACGTGTTCGTGGAGCCACGCATTTAACATTGATTACAATCAAAATTTAACTATTTGATTGTTGTTGAAGTTTAGATTTTTATTAAATGTTAGTTTTTTGTGCATCGTTTCAACATTTTTATATGTACAGAAGGTAAAAGAAGTATTGAACACGTCACCATTTTTCTCAGAAAATATATTTTTTAAAGCTGCTTTTGACTTGCAGTTTTCAGCAGATGTCAATAACTAGCAAAATAATTGATACATACAAGAAAATAAAACTAATTACTTTAGAAAATTAAGTTATTTCTAATCAAATGCAGTGACACCGGGAAAAAGCATTGAACACATGAAGAAAGGGAGGTGCAAAAAGGCATAGAAAGCCCATACTGCAGCTGCAATCTCTCAGTAGTTAAAAAGCAATCCTGACTCCGTCAGTGAAAATTAATATTAGCTGCTTGAGTCCCAATACTAGGCATTAGATGATAAACCACAGTTTCAAGGTTTACTGTGGTTTAGAAAGGTCAAGGTTTTAAAACCTCAAAAACGTTCTGTTATACTGTTCCTAGGGTATATGTAATTTTATTTCCTTTTTATTTATTTATTTTTCACATGTTTTTACTAATATTTTATTTAGTAAAAAAAAAAGACGGAAAAGGACTCTCCACATCAAAAGCTACTGGTCAATTCATGATTCAGAAAAAGTCTGAAAAACAATTTATTTATTCACCAACATCCTATAGACCAACTATAGGTCTGGGATGCGTTACTCAAAAAACGACGTAACTCACGGCTGAACTATCATAGTACAATGCATCGGTTGGGAAAAGAACGATGTAGTGACGAGTGTTTCCCAAAACTAGTAGTTTCTCTGGCGCAGATGCATCATTTGAACCATGTTAGTTATAACATAAAACGCCCATAATAATGCTCTAAACGGGGTGGAGTAACTACTTCTTTAGAGAAGAACCCCATCATTTCTTTGTGCAAATTATATTGTTTTACACAAACACGCATTTAAAATAAAATCAAGTATTAGTTTTGGTAAAAACATGCACTCGTTTTCCATATTGAAATATATGTAAATGGCACATATAGGGCCTATGTTTCCTTTACAAATATTATTGAGAATATTACATACTCTATTTTAAAAGATTAAATCACTTACAAAAGCTAACACGTATTCTAATAACATATATAAAGAAATAATGAGGCTATATATATAAAAAAAATGAAATTTAATATTTATTATTTATTAGGAAATGAAAAAAGTCCTACTTTATTAATAATATTAATGATGATGATGATGATGATGATGATTATTATTAAGTAGGATATTGTTTATTTCTTTTTTGAAAAGTCTACTTTTACGATTTGACACATGCAAACCACTGCAGAAATGGTCTAACCAATAGGCCCATGTCATATACAGTACAGATACTTAATAAATAACTTACTATAAATTAAAAGCATTAACATATGCTATGTTTTTTTGTTTTCACAAGGTTTGGAGACATACCATAAGTTCCGCTTTTAAATAATAGGTCACCTTTAGCTTTCGTCCTGAGGCTGTGTTCAAAATGACATCAATGTTTTCAACGTGCACTGTGAAGGGAGCACAATTGTAAACATGAAGATTGCTAAAACTGAACTGTAAAAATACTTTGAAAGCAAATCACACCTAAAAGAGATGACTTTAGTGCTTTTTTATTTTTAATCATTCCAAGTTTAAATGTTAGAATGTTCTAAATGAATGGGGCATAGGGGGATAAGTGGGAATATAACACAGCCAGGAACTATGTTTCTAACTACAACTCCAGAGGTGTAGTTGCAAGTGCACAAGTTTGTGAAACAATGTTCGTTGGAACAATGTATTTGGAAAACAGCAAATCAACAAACTATGTTTGTAATGACGGAACTTGCACCCCTGAACAGTACAGTGGCTTACTTTATATCCAAAGAAAAGAAAGATGTCCAAATGTCTTTTTTTTATGTTGTAAAAAAAATCTGTGTTTTTAAAACTAATGAAGATAGCAGAAATCAATTATTTGTTTGAATTATTTACCCTGACATGTTTACTGTTTACTTAACAAAAGTTGTTGTTTTTTTACCCAGAAATTTAAAAAGAACATATTTTAGAGCAGGCGGTTCATTCCGCTGTGGCTACTCCTGATTAATAAAGGGACTAAGCCAAAAATAAAATGAATGAATGAATGAATATTTTAGAGCAGTAATCACAATGCCGTGATATTTTTATCCAAGGTTGTCATAGCGTCAGAATCTTATACCGGCCCATGCCTGCCCAATACCTACATTAGCAGGATGGCATTTCAGCTAGATGATGAATAATCCCAAATACAGCCAAGGAAACTCAATTGGTTTCAGAAAAAGCTGCTAGAATGGCTCAGCCATTGAAAACTATATTGAAGTATTATGGGGGAAAAATCACATCTGAGCAATGTATGGGGCTGCATTTTTCATATAAGTGGTGCCTTGAAGCTTTCCTTAACAAAAAAGGATTTTATACTAAGTATTTAACATGTTTCAGTAGTTCATTACTTTTCTCATTGCATCATTCGATTGTTGAAGTGTTACTTTTTTCCTTGATAATTTTCATTTGTTTTAATTGTATGCTTGGTTTGTTTGGATTTTTACCAAAATATGGTACAATTTCATGTCAACAGCTCCTTTAGAAATTTATTTAGGGAAAATCATGATGTGTGTTCAATGCTTCTTTTACCTACTGTATCTGCCATCTATTGTAATAGCCGATGAAACTAGTATGGCAATAAATCATTTTATTTTAAGTAATTTAACAATAAATAATAAATCATCTAAAATACTGTTGCTACTACTAGCATCTTGCTTGATCTTGCCATTATTAGACTGTATGTCAGAAATACTGGTTTCAGAAAAAGATGACAGTGTCTTTTCTTCCTCATATACCCCAGTACATTGAAATAAACTATGGTGAGAACCCAGAGAACTACAGTGAGGCACTGAAAAGACTGGAGCAGCTTAGACAGGTGGGTATATCAGTGGAATTATGGGAAATGTAGTTGCACACTTGGCTGCAGTTAATGAGCAATCAAAATAGGTTGATGATGAAAACTGCTTTGAAATCTCTCTCATTCTCAGAGTGTAGTAAACATCCCAAGGGATTTTGAGGGCTGCAACACTCTTAGAAAGTACTGTGGTCAGCTGCACTTTCTGCAGAGTCGTGTTCCCATGGCAACTGGCCAGGAGGCTGCTCTGCCTGTGACATGGTAAAGATCATACTTGTTATAGTCAAAGTGCACCACTTATGTTTTCTTTAATATTTTCTGCATTTCATCTTTTTGCAGGACAGATATCTTCACAGGGAGGAATATCACACATGAGGATATTAACTATGAGCATGCCTGTGTTCTTTATAACCTGGGTAATATAAATACAATCAAAGCATCGGCATAAAAATGAATTACTTCATATTTGTTTTGCATAATAACTACAATTAAATGTGCAATCAGCCATCACTCTAATCTGTTTTAGGTGCTTTGCACTCACTGCTGGGAGCTGTGGATAACCGCCTATCTGAAGAGGTGAACATCATTCATTCATTTTTGGCTTAGTCCCTATGTGAACATCATTTATTTTCATTTATTCTTAAAATACAACAAGCAGTAACTGGAACAAAGTAAAATATTAAAAGGACCTACACATGCTTTATTCTTGAAACAGTGAACATTTCTTATTTACATTTAAACTTGACATACTAAATTATCTAAAAATTGCAAAAATAAATAAATAAATAAATTGGTTGACTTTTAATGACCAATTATGTTTTAAATAAACTTTATAATAGTTTCTCATTGATTCTATAATCACAGGAGTGAATATGCACTTTACAAATTCTCATTTAGTAGTGACGAAAGGTGATGTTTGGAGGGGAGTTTTGGATAGTTGTCTGTCCGTTATTTGTACAAGTTCATTTATTCCAATAAAATTACATTAGGAAGAGGAGTAAACATTGATTTGAAGGTATTTAACTTACAAAAATAGCTTATCACTTTTCAGCATATCACAATATATAGCTCACAGATTTGCAGATACAGTTGAAGTCAGAATTATTAGCCCCCCCTTTGAATTGTTTTTTCTTTTTTTAATATTTTCCAAATGAGGTTTAACAGAGCAAGGACATTTTCACAGTATGTCTGATAATATTTTTTTCCTCTGGAGAAAGTCTTATTTGTTTAATTTGTCTTTTTGATTTTTGGCTAGAATAAAAGCAGTTTTTAATAAAAAAAAAACATTTTAAGGTCAAAATTATTAGCCCTTTTAAGCTATATATTTTTTCTATAGTTTACAGAAAAAAACATCATTATACAGTAATATGCCTAATTAACCTAATTAACCTAGTTAAGCCTTTAAATGTCACTTTAAGCTGTATAGAAGTGTCTTGAAAAATATCTAGCAAAATATTATTTGCTGTTATCATGGCAAAGATAAAATAAATCAGTTACTAGAAATGAGTTATTAAAACTATTATGTTTAGAAATGTGTTTTAGAAATCTTCTCTCCGTTAAACAGAAATTGGGGGGAAAAATAAACAAGGGGGCACACACATGCATACATACATACATACATACATACATACATACATACATACATATATATAGTTGAAGAATTATTAGCCCTTCTGATTTATTGTTTTCCCAAATTTCTGTTTAACTCCTGTATTAATTGAATATTAATTCCTGTAGAAGATTTTTTTCAGCACCATAGCTGATTCAACATAATGGCTGATTTCTTGTTATCTTTGCCATGATGACAGTGAATAATATTTTACTAGATATTTTTCAAGACACTAGTATTCAGCTTAAAGTAACATTTCAAGGCTTTACTAGGTTAATTAGGCAAGTCTAACAGTTGTTTGTTTTGTAGACAATTGAAAAAAAAGCTAAAGGGGGCTAATAATATAAAAAAATGTGTTTTTAGAAAATTCTAGACGGAATAAAACAAAAGACTTTCTCCATAAAAAAGAGGAAATACTGTGAAAAATTTATTTGGGAAATATAAAAAAAATAATAATAATAACACAGAAGGACTTATAATTTTGACTTCAACTGTATATAGTAGTTAACATTTGAAGTTGATCGAAATTGTCCCAAGATAAGTTTGGGTGTTGTTCAGTAGTTATAGGACAATTTTGATGAAAGGTTTTTTCCCACTTCAAATGTATATACATTGACTAAACAATCTGCAACATTTTTTTCAATATTTAATCAGTCATTATTGCTTCCTTGCATCTAACTTGTAGCCATTATCATGTGCATTCCTCGTTTACCATATTTCCTTGTATTATCTCAAATGAAATAACTGAATCACAGTGCACATATCAAAGTTTCAAGCACAACTAAACAATACGCTTTGAAAGTATACACCAGCAAAACATCAGTATATTTGAATAAAGTGTGAAGATGTAACTATTTCTCTAACCGAATGCCTTTTGTTTTTGTTTGTTGGTGTGTTAAGGGGATGAAAGTGTCCTGTACTCATTTCCAGTGTTCTGCTGGGGCTTTTGCTTACCTTAGAGACCACTACAGTCACAGCTACAGCTCTGACATGAGCAGCCAGGCGCTGTCAATCAACATCAGCCTCATGCTGGTAAACACAGACTCTACCATACAAATGCTGCATTTCAGTTTCCATCTACTCTGTGTAGTTCACTTGAATCATGTGGCTACTATTTTAAGCCCTTGTTCCTTTTTATTATTTCTGTCTTTCCTTTAACAAGGCTCAAGCTCAAGAGTGTCTCTTGGAAAAAACTCTTCTAGACAACCGGAAGAGTCATTTAATAGCAAAGATTTGTGCTCAGGTAAGCAGTTTTGTCCATGTACTCACCTCTGAAAATGAATCCACTCCAATATTAATGTCAAGTCTTGTTTCAGGTGTGTGACTATTATAAGGATTGTCTCAGGGTGTTGGAGAATTCTGAATGTGTGCCAGGGAGGATTCAGAAAGAGTGGAGGAAACTTATTAACATGAAGATCAGCTACTTTAGTGCCATCACACACGTAAGACCATAACATTCACCATGCAGTGCTATATGTATTTTTTTGGATGCATTATTTTAACAAACCATGCATCATTTTATTTCCATTAGTTGCATATGGGAAAGCAATCAGAGGAACAGCAAAAATTCGGAGAAGCAGTAAGTATGCTTGTGTGCGTTTAGCACACTTTTTGACCTGACAGTTGAATGCACTGCAAGAAATAGTTCAGTTTGCTTCGCTAACTGTGTAGTGAAAACATTATTTGGTGTACATTTTAAAAAGTCCACCATCACTGTGGAATGTGAGCCCTCTTATGATAGTGTTTTTCTGCAGGTTGCATATTTTCAGTTCTCCCTTGACAAACTTAATGAGGCAATTAAACAGAGCAAGGTAAATATTCTCAAACATCAACACACAACCCACCCATTTCAACTTTCTACAGACATCTTGATGATGGAATTGTCTTTGCTTGTATAGTGTTTAACTGAATCTCCACCAGTCAAATGCGTGCATGTAAATACAGTATATATACACTCACTGGCCACTTTTTAGGTACACCTGTCCAACTGCTCATTAACGCAAATTTCTAATCAGCCAATCACATGGCACCAACTTAATTATTTTAAGCATGTAGACATGGTCAAGACGATCTGCTGCAGCATCAGAATTTGGAAGAAATGTGATTTTGAATGTGGCATGGTTGTTGCACAGTTGTTGCTAAACGGGCTGGTCTGAATACAGGAAACTGAGTCTACAATTCGCTTTGGCTGACCAAAATTGGACAATAGAAGATTGGAGAAATGTTGCCTGGTCTGATGAGTCTCGATTTCTGCTGCGACATTCAGATGGTAGGGTTAGAATTTGGCATCAACAACATGAAAGCATGGATCCATCCTGCCTTGTATCAACAGTTCAGGCTGGTGGTGGGGTAATGGTGTGGGAGATGTTTTCTTGGCACACTTTGGGCCCATTAGTACCAATTGATCATTGTGTCAACACCACAGCCTACCTGAGTATTTGTTGTTGACCATGTCTATCCCTTTATGACCACAGTGTACCCATGAATCTATGCCAGAGAAAGATTAAGGTAGTTCTAAAGGCAAAAGGGGGTCCAGCTCAGTACTAGTAAGGTCTACCTAATATCATGGCCGGTGATGTATATGGTCTAGGTTTTAGATATTAATAATCACTTTGTCTTAATAATCACAATATTCCCACTCACTACCAAAGAAACTGGTGGTGTGGTGTTTATTAGGCATATTTACATGTGCTTCACAGGGCCAACCAGAAACTATACAGGAAGCGTTAAAATTCACAATGGATGTAATTGGTGGAAAGTAAGCCATTTTAATTGTGCATTTACATTTGTAGAGTCTAATACCCAAATATCACATTTGAGTTGTAAAGGTTTAGTTCTCCCAAAAATGAAAATTGTTATTAATTACTCACTTTGATGTCGTTTCAATTCCCTGAGTCCTTTGTTTGTCAATGGAATACAAATATATTTTGGATAAAATCCAAGAGCTCCCTGATTCTTTGTAGATGGCAACAGAGCATAAAATTCTGCAGAAACATCATCAAAACAGACCATATGCCTTCAGGGGTTCAGGTGGAATATTATCAAGCTCTGAGAATACTTTTTTATGCACATACAACAAAAATAACTACTTTATTCAACAGTTTCACGTTCCCAAGATTGCTATGCTCTTTATGTGTGTCACTACTGATGTATACCTTGGATGCACCTGTGCCTTGTTTCAAACAGAGAAAGTCACACAAGGCCATTTGAGGTATACCTCAGTGTACAATGCTTGTGAAAGCACACCTATACTGATGCTGAGAAGAAACTACTAAAGAAAGTTGTTTGTAATTTTGCACACTCAACATTCTTTAGCTTCCGATTGAACCACTGAAGACACATGGATCATTTTGATTATGTTTTTGATTTCTTTATGCACTTTGAACAAGTCAGTAACATTTGCTGTCTATGGAGAATTAGGTAGTTCTGGGATTTCATCCAAAATATCTTCATTTGTATTCAGAAGAAGGTCTCAGGTGATCGGAACGACATGAAGTAGAGTAGTTAATAACATCATTCAAATTTTTGTGTGAACTAACCTCTTATAAAGCTTTCAACATGCATCACATGTAATTTTTGAACTATAAGAAAAGAGGGATTGTTACTAAAATCTTAACTACTTTTTGTCTGTCCAAGATACAACTCCGCTAAAAAGGACAATGACTTCATTTACCACGAGTCTGTGCCTGGGCTGGACACATTGGGGGCAGTAAAAGGTATAACACCCATTATCTTAATCTGTTTTAAAACTGTCATAGGTTTTTTTGTTATTGTTTAATCCTTTGACATCTGCTCTGCAGGTGCATCATTGGTGAAACCCCTGCCTGTGAGCCTTACTGATCAAAGTGTCACTGGTCCCGACCTCTTTTCTAAGCTTGTTCCCATGGCAACTCATGAGGCCTCGTCCCTTTACAGGTCAGCTGGTGCTTCGGAAAATGCTTCAGTGATGTATTATGTGCTATGCATAATGTAGAAAGCTTCTATATGTGTTCATCATCTCTTTTTTTCCTCCTTTCCCCCTCTCTCTAAGCGAGGAGAAGGCAAAGTTACTTAGGGACATTGTGTCGAAAATAGAGGACAAAAACCAAATCCTTGGGTAAGTCATTCTTAGGAACAAATATTAACCTAAAACGCATATTCTGTCATTATTACACAAAAAATGAATCCCGATCTACAAGAGCAGTGAACAAATAATGATTTTTTTTAATAACCCTTAAATATATACAGTATATGTTGAAATATTTTCTTCTTTTCCTGTGTAGGAAATTCATGGAGTCTTTAAGCAGTGACTCTTTGCATAAAATAGACATGTTTAAATCTCTCCCTGATGCTCTGTTGGAAAAATGTGCATTTCTCAGTGTAAGACCAGACACTGTCAAGAACCTTGTTCAAGCCATGCAAGGTGAGAGTGGACACACACAAACTAAAAAATATAAGTTAAAACACAAATTTAGAAAACAAACTTTCATTTTTCCCTTTGTGCAGTAACATCAAAGCATAGGTTTCATCTTTTATGTAATTTGTGAATGGTTATGTCTGTAATATATTTGAATAAAAAATCAATACAGTTTTATAATTGAATTTATAATTAGGGGCCAAGCACCGAAGGCACGTAGACACCTATTGTATCCATTCCGGTTCTTATTATTATTCTTCCGGCTTCTTCTTCTTCCGCTTCTTCTTCTTCTTTTTTAAGTTGATTAGACAAACCGTTTTCGATTAACTTTCGAACACATTTAACATAGAAGTTGCAAAAATGGACTTGAGACAATATCTTCATAACGCATTGACATATTCACACCAAACTTGGTGTGTGTTATGACAACCGTGGTCTGAGATTTCATGCTGTGTTTTAGTGCACTGCCCCATAGTTGTCTGGAGATACAAAAAAAGTTTTTTTTGCTTAACTTCTTAACCCTTTGTCCAAAATTCATAAAAGGTCTCTTTACATCTGGCAGAACATGACGAGTCGATTGATATCTGTGATTTTCTTAGGTCAGCCATTTTGGCTGTCTGCCATTTTGAATTATGTCAACTTGCTAATTTTATGGACGCATTGGTGGATTGTTATAAAACTTGGTATTTGTGTTTGGGACTGTGCCCTGAAGGTGCTCAAAGTTTGATTGCAGCACCATCTTTTGGTCAAACATTATAACAATATATCTAAAAATGCTAATAACTTTTGACTAATTTGCCTATTGTTATGAAATTTCTCTTGATGTATTCCTTGGTTTGTCCTGCGAATATCAATTATTCCATAAGTAACTAGACTTTAATTTTATTAAATAGGCTTTCCTGTCTGCCATCTAGCCTTAAGTCAAAAAGGAACTCCTCCTACATCGTTTGGCAGATTTGCACCAAATTTGAATCAAATCATCTTCAGACTGTGCTGACAAAAAGTTATGGAATTTGTGTTGATAGGTGTAATGGTTTTTGTTTACTGCACAGACAAATGTGATGGCATGATGCCAAACTACATCTGAGGCTGTATCTCTGTGATAGTTAAAGATAATGACACTGAATTTTAGGTCTTTCATTGTTGCCTTACACTGACTACACCAAACAATTTGGCGACAGTGCCACCTATGTGTGAAAAGTTATAAGACATTCATTAGCCATTATTAATGAAACTTACAAATTTGGTAATAACTTTTGACTGCATATGCTTTTTTTATCAAATTATTCTTTGGGTCATGTAGACAACACAGATACCAATTATGCCATAATCTGCCAAACTTCCTGTCAGCCATTTTGATTTTGTTCAAACCGTTTGTTTGTTGTTTTTTTTACTTCTCCTAGACCATTGGTCCAATCTTCACCAAATTTACTCAGATCATCTTTAAACCATGTAAACCAAAAGTTATGGAATTATAGATAGACAAAACTGTTGTCATTAAGAATATGCACAAAGTTGATGTTATGCTGCCAGATGACATTATAGGCTGAATCACTGCAATGGCTTGATGTATTGAAACCAAACTTAATGTGTGTGTCTAGGCCTAATATTGACTAAACTACTTCAGTTAGCACTACCTTCTGGGTAAAATTGATAAAATTCTGAATTAAATTCTATTAATTAAATCATGCAAATGTTATCAAATGACTTGAATAGTTTTGTCTATTGTCATGAGACTAGTCTTGCAGATTCCTTGTATCATATAGAGAACATTAATATAATTTATTTCCTAATTGACACAACTTCCTTTCCACTATCTTGAATTAGTTTGAAAATCTGTTGTTTTGAACTCTCCATAGATCATTAGCCCAATTTTCACCAAATTTGGCTCAGACCATGCTGCTAAAAAGTTATAGAATTTTCCAGAATTTTTTTTTTATTATTGTTGTTATATTTTATTTCTGTATTATGTTTTATTGTTTTTATGTATCATATGCATTTATTGATGTATTCAATGACGTCCAGTAATGTATGTGTTTCAGCACTATCAAATGTTTACACTGATGTGGGTTCATCTCTGGATGAGGTCCGTAGTGCCCTGGAAGAAGATGAGGCCGGGGAGAAGGGTTTGATAGAACTGATGGGACAGAAGGGATTACCAGCAAAGCCTTCGGTCTTTCAGGATATTCAAAAAGATTTGAAGAAATATGAGGCTGCTCATCAGACAGCCAGCAACACCAACACTGAGCTCCACAAAGCCATGAACCAGCACATCCCGAACTTGCGTCTATTACAGGGATCTGTTGAGGAACTCCGAAAGAGCCTACCACAGCCGGAACTTAGTCAAGGTAAAAGTGTTTCTTACCTGAAATATGTACACTTGTGAAAAAGTTAGGACAGCATATGAAATTCAATTTTTTTCATATCAGGACTAGGGATGCAATGATTCTAGATTTTGGTTGTATGATTATTGTCTGAGGAATAATCACGGTTTCATGGTTATCTCACGATTGTTATGCATTCATAAATTTTAAAACACTACCAGTTTAAAAAATCATATAAAAACTTCTTATTTTAAAGTGTTATTTATTGCTCAGTGTTGCCAACTATTTCCAATGAAAAGTAGCTAAAGCCTGCCCGAAAAGTAGCTAAATGTTGCCAGATGACGTCACACACTAATTTGCATATCAGTGACGTCATTACATAGTATCTGACAAGCGTTAGCCCATCATGTCTATACTCTCTGAGTCGACGTGTATTATATTAGTTAAAAACATTACATTCAGATGCACAATAAATAGGTTCTTATTAACATATTACTTTGTGTGATGATATCATTGCATAATCGCAACTCAAAACTACATCTTTATGTAGTATACAAAATCATTTATTTTTTTCAAATTGACTGGCCATTTTAGCAAAAACATCATTTGAAATATGTCCATTTAGATTTGTATGAAAAATATAGTTGACTATTTGTAAAAGTAATGCAAACACTTTTTGATAATATTTTTTTTATTTTTAAATACAACACTAATAATGAACAGTTACATTCTTTAAACAATCACAGCAAACTTTTTTAACTTGTGAAATTAACACATTGCAAAGTGACAACAATTATAGCACTATTGGAATTTATTGCTACCTAAATTACCAACAATTATACATGTTAACAAATATCAGTAAATTAACAGTTATGAAAAACAATCTGAGTTAGCAATTTACTCTTCTGAGAGAAGTTAGCAGCCACTGCTCTTTTGAGTCACTTTTTAAAAATTGCTAAAAGTAGCCAAATAAATGTTAAAAATGACTAAATAATTTAAAAAGTTGCTAGGGGTAGTATGAAAAGTTGCTAAATCTAGCAACAAAATTGCTAAGTTGACAACACAGTTCAATTCAATTCAATTCATCTTTATTTGTATAGTGCTTATACAATGTAGATTGTCAATATGTTATTGCTGCTCAGTAACTAGTTAGTACAGCACAAAATAATAATAAAAAACTAACAATAGTTAATTTACTTTTGACTTAAAAATAAGTGAAAAATGTTTTTGGCATTTAAACACAAGTAATAATTTTACACTGAAAATGAATGACAGAACAATGAATAAATAAATAAAAATAAGAATAAATTAAAACAGTTGTGTTTCTCTAATGTAAATTTAAGCTACATATTAGTTAAGTATTTACCTTTTAAATATAACAAATATAGTCAAAGGCTGCTGAACCTCTGTCTGAAAGGCCCTTTTGATCAACTATATTACAGATTTGTTTGGTATTTTCATTTTGTATTTTTTTTTCATTTTGTATTTACTTGAGTCGAAATGTGTACAGTGCATCTGGAAAGTATTCATAGCGCTTCACTTTTTCCACTTTTTTATGTTACATTCCTTATTCTAAAAATTCATTTATTTACTCAAAATTCTACACACAATACCCCATAATGACAATGTGAAAAATTTTTTGGAAATTGTTGCAAATTTATTAAAAAATATAAAAACTGAAAAATCACATGTACATACAGTAAGTATTCACAGATTCACGATTAATTAACTTACAAATTAAAGCACGGTTAACAATAAAATCTCTAATCAGGACATGATAAAATATATTTGGCACATCTTAAAATGTCTCATATAAACTCAGATGATAAACAGCATGAGCTAAAGTCAGGCACAGCTAATCAAATGCAGTGGTTTTAGCAGTTTGTTGGTCTGGTGCCTTAAGGTGTGTGTGAACACAATCCCAACATCGAAAGCTTCAACAAGACAATGTGAGTCATTTGATAATAATTGTGTACATCTTTTTTTTGTATTTTAGCACATTTAAACTTCTTACGAAAACTTCTGCCTAACTCACAACACATGCATAGGCTCAGGATTTTGTTCTTAAATTCATTCTATTGTTAGTGAATTTGGAGTGTTAGGCTTCTACATGTACAAGTTAAGTAATTAAAAACAGTTAGTAGTAGTACACCCAAACCTGCTCAACTTAAGGGCTTTCCTCAAAGTGGCAGAGAAAATTTTAAAATGACAAATTATGATTTATGGATGGCATCAAAAAAAAGAAAAAGAACTTTAACATAAATAAGGTTTTGATGTTGAATGATGAACATACTTTCAGTTTCAGTTTATTTTTGTTGACTTAAAAAAAAGACGATTTTATGATGCTCGGCAACCACACTGTATCAATACTGTACCACACTGGATCAATGTCTTGATGTTCAGCCAATTTTTTTGCACAGAGTTGAAACGCTAGGTGCATCAGGTGACCACTAGATGCCAATAGAAAACCATTTTAAAAGGTGTCTCTCTCAAAACAAAAAAACAGGGCCTGACCAGGCATTCATCATTCTCAGGAAACATATTTGTACACTTTCTAAAGATGCAGTCACAGTTGTCATGCCTCAAAATAGATTAATCCTTTATAGAGCAGGTGATTGTTGTTTGGACCTCTTATTACTGTAATATTCATTTTTTAATGTCTATTTACTTTTCAGTCACCCTGTAAATAGCAAAAATCTAATTTTCTGTAGGGTTCTTCATAGGCCAATGTGTACATGGGGTATAAGTTGTTCTTGCCTTTTCTTTGTACATATTAGAATAGCTTTTAGTAGGGATGGGCAAAAATACATTGAAATGTATTTAAAAATAAAATACCAAATACCTCAGTTTTATGCGTATCAAAATAAACTACAAATAAACTACAAAATACAGCTGTAAAATAATGTTGTTTGTCTTATTTTCTTGACATCACATCAGCAATCCATCTTAAACTATTATTATTTCTACAGTTCACTCATTCTCCCAAGATTGTTTTTAGTTCTTCTTTAACTGGAAGAGTCCCAGTTTGCCCCCTTATGGCAAGTTCAGACTGCATGATTTTAGCCCTGATTTTGACTCGCTGACAGGTTTTGAGAAATCACAGACAAAGGCCTAATATCACAGGCAAATCGATGAGTCGCCCGTGAGATATTTGGCGTGATAAATATCTGGATCTGTCTGTGATGCAAATCATGCCGTGTGAATGTGTTCTGACTGAAAATAACATCCGCAATCACCTACAGCCAATGAGAGAGCAGCATTCACTAGTGTGGTTACCTGCAGGCCAGCGGGAGGCTGGGGGAGAAAGTAAAATCTCTCATTTTCAGTTGATTTGGACCCAAGAAATGGAGAAAAAACTTGTGTAATATTGGCACGAGCACTGTGTCTGTTTGATATGTCATCTGAGCAATATCACAATCAGGTCAAAAAGTAAAAAAAAAAGTTGAGGAGAGATTGTTAATTCTCTTCAAAAACCAGGTGAGCAACACAAGTTTCTAAAGCTAAAGTCTTCTGTTTACATTATGTAATTAATAACGAAAGATATATTACGTGATATAGATTACGTGACCTCGCATTGTTTCCATGTCACTTCTCACGTTTGGCTGTGAGACGTAGTTTGGAGAAAGTTGTCTGCGATTCTTCCTATTTTAAAGTCATGCAGTATAAACTCTCCTGTCGCCGATCCATCCTACAGTGTAAACACAGCACCGACAGAACACTAGCACAGAAAGTCATGCAGTGTGAAAACATCAGTGACACGACTACTTTGAAAATCATGCAGTCTGAACTCTGCATTAGTGAACACCAGTACAGTCTTAAGATGTTTTATATTTTTAAACATCCTTTGCATTTCCACCTGCAGCATTGAGACTGAGAGTGATTATGTGCTGAAGGCTCCATATCCTGTTCTTAAGGACTAATATTATTTTATTCCATCTCATTGCATGTACGCTATACTGCTGTTATATATTACTGGTCTTAGCATTGTGCGGTATACTATTTTCAACGATTGTTGACGTTTGTTGCCATTTGTCTGTTCTTTTCTTTATGCGTGTTGCATAATTTTCATCCATACTCCAAGCATTGACCACCTTCTTAATCAATTTTATGTTCTGATCTCAAGCCTAGGCAACTGAGAAAGTATCCATCTGAGGCTGCATTTTTATGATGGATGTCATCATGTAGACTGCTTACAAAGTATTTCATAGTATTTAAAAAAAAATACATAACTACAAGACACTAAAGTATTTTGATACAAAATATTAAGCCATTTTCCTCAACATAGTACTATTTTGTATTTGTAATACATGTATCATAAATACTGCCCATCCCTGACTTTTAGTACAAAAGTTTTAATGAATCATGATTTATGAAAACGTCCATACGCATATTTCGTGCTACACATGGTTAGTAAATGAGACCCAATGATCCCAAGCATAGCAGCAAATCTAGCTGGAAAAGAAAACAAAACAAATCGTTGTGTCCAGGCCTCGTTCTAACTGAAAAGTTATGGCGAGAGCAAAAAAAACTAGAACATTAAAAATGATTACTTTTAAGCAGTTACTACTAAAAGTGATTATACAGGCATCTGCATCATATGGTGTCCTAAGTCTGTCCCCCATGGCTTTTCTATCTTGGCCTAATTTTTGTTAAATTAATAATGACACGGTTGTGATATATTGTGATGTTCATCTGAGGTTTTATCGTCCAAATTTTAAGACCTGCCAAGGACCATAATATGATGTCCTAATATGGAAATTCAACAGGCTATCCTAATTGTTTTCTCATGACCAGAGCCAGATGGAATCTGCAGACGTTTTTTGCCATTTCTGCTGAGAATTTTGGTAAAAATCTGCAGATTTTTGCGGAATTATTTTGGGAGTAAAATAATTAATATGTGAAATATTTTTTTTTTACTTTTATTTAATGTTTAAAATGCAAATCCAATTAGATTCACTTTATTTGGTAAACAAAGCAAGTCTCTCATATAATATATCTACTAAAAATATTACTTTACAAACTGCATTGTACATAAATCAGATGAACATTTTTATATTAATCAATAATATTACCGTAATTAATTTTAAAACTAAATAAATATAGATTTACATGCATTTAATCAAGTAAATAAACAGAATTAATGATGGGCTACAAATCTGCGGAATTCTGCGCGCACAGATTCCGTGTGGGCCTACTCATGACTTTCAACAAATTTTTGAGTAATATATGAATGGAAGATGTAATCTGTTGTGAATGTGTGCATTATTCAAGAAAAGGTGTTGATAAATCTCTTTTATATTTTAAGATGAAATTGTTTCCTTGCAAAAAATGAAGACTATTCTTGGTAAAGTGGATGAAATGCGAAAGCAGAGGATGTCATTGGAGAGTCAACTTCGCGACCTTATTCATAAAGATGACATCACGGGGGTCCTTGTAACTACAGATCGTGCTGATTTCGAGGTTAATAAGCTACCTTCTTTTTTTCTTTCTAAGCTGCTCTGTTGGTGGACAAATGACCTGTCTAACACGTTTCTATCCCTCTTTGCCTCTATCTTTTTTTTAGACATTGTTTGCGGAGCAGCTGAAGAAATATGATCAGCTAAAAGGGTATATAGAACAAAACTTGATTGCCCAGGATAACATTTTAAAAGCCCTAACTGAAGCTAATGTGAAGTATGCCCCTGTGCGGAAGACGCTCACGCTCACAGAGCAACAGTATGTATTTTTTTGTCAAAAACTCTCATTTCAAATGTTGAAAGGGTCCTATTTTTGACCAATTTTGTACTAGAACATTCTTTAAACTTGGTGGTTTGCAAAACACATTATTGTTTGGATGTTGGTTTAAATTATTTATTCATTCATTTTCCTTAGGCTTAGTCCCTTATTTATCAGATGTCACCACAGCAGAATGAACCACCAACTATTCCAGCATATGTCTTATAAAACCATAAATGGTTACGACAGATGTTAATGTTATTAACGTCTTGTAGGACATCGTCATCAATATATTTTTATATATATGTTGTTAATAAATATTGTACACAATAAACAATAGTGTATACTATTTCACAAATATGGTGATCGATGCAGGCAAATGGGGAATATTGTTTTCAATCGCCGTTCAATATAATAGACTGAACAGTTTTTTTATCAGTCATGACAGATGATTAATCATTATTTATCTGACAGAGTCAGTATAGCAGATACTCATTTGAGGGCTTTGCTGAAACTTTTTTCAGAAATATATAAACAATCTAAATTGGACCGATTTATGTATG
>CAIGQZ010032086.1:3964324-3975329 GCA_903798205.1 Danio tinwini | reverse complement strand
TTTTTTTTATTAATGATGTCCCAAATTAAATACTATTTATTGTAGTTTAAATCAGTTTATAACTATATTAATTTTAAATGATTAACTATAGTAATTCATTTTAATGTGACACATTATTGTTTTTTATATTTTACTACAAAACAATTTTAACTAAGTATGACAACATTAAGATCCTGTTAATCCTACAATTAGAAGGTCTATTATGTTTTTTTGTGTGTGGATACGTGAATAAAGTCAGAAGTGTTTAACTAATTATTTTTATTTACATAATTTGAGTTCCAAAACTGCACAGATGTAAAATGATTGTTACGGTATAATAATGAAATAATGACTGAAATGGCAAACCCTAAACTGTTCACAGTCTAATGAATGACAATTGTAGCACGGGCAGTCTCGATCAATACATTTGGGAAATTCAGTAGGTGGCAATAATACTCGTAAGCAATTAGTCGTCATTAAACAAGAAAAAAATAGAAGAAGACTGATCTGTCATTAACCATATATGGTTTGCCTAGATCGTGTGTGCTAGATTGTGTGTGTGCCTAAAACGTGTGTGGGTCTGCAGCTGGAAGAATGATCGCTGGAAGAATTGCTTGTAAAGCCAGTAGGGAGTGCTTGCTCAACCTGTGATCTTTGTTGTTCCTAGTGCTCCAGTATAGTAAAGGGGACACTATGCTGTCAGTGAGCACCATCCTTTGGATGAGACATTAAACCGGGGTCCAGAGCCTCTGTAGTCATTTAAAAATACCATGATGTACTTGAAAAAGAGTGGAGGTTTGTCCTCGGGATTCTGGCCAAACTTGCCCGCTGGCCTTTTTTTCATCATGGCTTTCTAACTATCCCCATATCATCTAATTGGATTCATCACTCTGTCTTCTCTCCATCATTAAGCTGGTTTGTGGTGTTTTGGTTTGGCACAGAATGGCTTGCGTTGCATAATCCAGATTGATGTACACTGTTGGTGGTTGAGGAAATTCCCTGCCACCTGTAAAATGCTTTGTGTACCCAGAAAAGCACTATGTAAATGTAGCAATTAACTTAATTATTCATCTTACTTTGTCCTGAAGATGGAACACCACTGTGCAGTCTCTGATTGCTTCGTTTGAGGCATATGAAGACTTGATAAAGAAGGCTGAGGAGGGAAGAGATTTTTACCAGGATCTGGACAAGAAGACCTCTGGCTTGTTGGATAAAACAAAGTCCTATTGCCAAACCAGAGAAGCAGAGCGAGTTGCCTTGCTGGAGAGGTAAGATGTCTTGTGTAAAAAGATGTGACTTTCAGTAAACCACTTGAAGAGTTGCTCTGAGGAAACCCTGTACAATATGAGTAAATCATTTGTATATGTAGCTAAATTTTATGGGGTGACTAAATGATTTCTTATGTTAGCCATTAGCTTACATTTCAGATTTTTTTTGCCAGTGATTAAGTTGAATGCTTAGAATAGGTTTTAAGCAGATACATTTACAATTGTAAAATGTATCTTGTACATTTACAATGTATTTACATTTTTCAATTGTATGCTCTTGAACACGCTCTCTATGTGTCTTGACAGTGCAGTAAGACCATTATTCCTGTTCATATTAATGAATGTGTAGTGTACAGTATCTGTTACTCTGTTAGTCATCATATTTTTTTTTCTGGTTGGTTGGAAATAGTGCAGTTAAATAAAGAGGCCTTATGGATTACAATAAACATTTAATTTGCGTAAACCAGTTTAAGTAAACACAGACAACATGAAAAATATTCAGAAGCCCAGGAGATTGTGTGTAAGAATAGTACACTGCTCAAAAAGTAAAGGTAACACTAAAATAACATATTCTAGATTTGAATAAATGAAATATTCTTATTAAATACTTTGATATTTAAATATTTGAATGTGCTGACAACAATAATCACAAAAATTAACAATGGAAATCAAATTTATTAACCTATGGAGGTCTGGATTTGGAGTCAAACTCCATATTGAAATGGAACACACTACAGGCCAGTGAAAAACACATTACAGGCTAATCCAACTTTATTATGATGTCCTTAAAACAAGTCAAAATGAGGCTCAGTAGTTTGTGTGGCCTCCATGTGCCTGTATGACCTCCCTACAATGCCTAGTGGTAGAGTGAAAGCACCACCAGCATTCAAAAGTGACCAAAACATCAGCCAGAAAGCATAGGAACTGAGAACTGGTCTGTGGTCACCACCTGCAGAACCGCTCCTTTATTTGAGGGGTTTAGTTTATTGCTTATAATTTCCACCTGTTGTCTATTGAATTTACACAACAGCATGTGAAATTGATTGTCAATTAGTGTTGCTATCTAAGTGGGCATTTTGTTTTCACAGAAGTGTGATTGACTTGGAGCTACATTGTGTTTTTGAAGTGTTCCCTTTATTTTTTTGAGCAGTGTATTTTATTAGTATCATTGTTCTTTTTACTTTCAATTACCAGTAATATCAAGTGTGTGTGTGTGTGTGTCAGGGGTTGGACAATGAAACTAAAACACCTGGTTTTGGACCACAATATTACATTAGTATTAGAGAAGAAGAGCCCAATTCTGTACCTGGAGATCTACCTTCCTGCAGAGTTCAGCTCCAACCCTGATCAAAAACAACTAAACCAAGTAGGATCTAAAGGAGCACCTGGTAATTAAAGACAGCTGTGTTTGATCGGGGTTGCACCTGAATTCTGCAGGAAGGTAGTTCTTCCTGGGCACCCCTGATGTAGAGCCTCCTTTTTGTTGTCAATACAGCATCAATTCTTTTTGGGAATGACAGATACAAGCCCTGTACAGTAGCCAGAAGGATTTTGAGCCATACTTGCTGTATAGTGGCCAGGTGACTACGTTTTCTGTCTCTATCCCCCAAAAGACCCTAAAGTGGCTCAATAATATTTAAATCTAGTGAATGTGCAGGCCATGGGAGATGTTCATCTTCACTTTCATATTCATAAAACCACTCTGGCACCACTCTGGTCTTGCTGTGTGTATTGGTGCATTATCACCCTGATACACGGCACTTTAGAACACAATGTTTAAACCATCTGGTGCACTTGGTCCTCCAGAATAGTTTGTTAATCCTTGGCAGTGACACGCCCATCTAGCACAAGTTTTGGGCCTCGGAAATGCCATGGTATTGCAGCCCAAACCATGACTGATCTGCCACCATGCTTCACGCTGGTCATGCAACATAACCCTGAATACCGTAGCTCTTGGTACATCACAAAGACTTGCTGTCGTGTTCCCAGACGTGCACCAACAATTTGTCTTTTTTTAAACTCTGATATGTCACCCATAATGTTTTGTGCATTGCAAAATTTTAAGCGAAACTGTGCTATTACTCTGCTAATTAAACCATTACACTCTGCCCTTACTGGTGGAATGTGCAATCAATTAAGAAATTTAATCATGAAACCCCCAACACTAAATTGGCCAGTGTTTCAGTTTCATTGTCCAACCCCTGTATTTAGTCACACATTTGTCTGGAGAGCAAGAAAACTTGTAAAATCTACTAGCCAATGTCGATTATTTTACTGTAGTGTCTGTACAGGTTTACTCTACCAAGGATTGAGTACATTGACTTGCAGTAGACAAAAATCTGTTTTCAGTAAATCTACAGATTGTGGGTTCTGTGTAGATTGAATATGCATCTTATTGTCAGCTCAAATCTTTAATGAGCAGACTACCACTACCTTGCATGAAAAGTGTTCATTTCATACTGTTAATTTTAGTAATGTATGTTACTTCATACTTGTGGCATGCTATTGTCTGCAGGGAAATTGGAAAAGGACCACCTTCTAGACCTACCGCCCAAAAGCCTGTGGTTGGACAGAAAGTTGTTGGTCCTAGAACTGGCCCTTCTAGTCTTGAATCTGTCAGTCCTTCTATTGCTTCTTTTAAAAACCACCCACTAGAATTGCAAAGCCTCCCCTCAAATCTGAATTTACCCCAAGGTCCCCAAGGGACAAATCAATTTCCATCAGCTCCATTTCTAAACCAGATTCCTATTACAGATCCAAAGCTCAGGCAGCAGGGGGGCCACCATCTCCCTCAAAATGTAGTGCCTTATGGCCAACCCTCTACACCTGTACAAACACCTGGACTGCCACCTCAGCAGTTTCAGGTAAGACCAGCTGCAGGCATCACACCTGTCCATCAGTCTGCCATCCCACAGGTGCCTGCTCAGGGGTACAATCCAGCTCTCTGGCAGCAAGCTCATGGTGGGCACATTGCTGCCACAGGTGGTTATTCTGTGCCTCCACAAATGGGACAGATTCATCAAAATTCTATTAGGTCTACTTTACCAGGACAACCACAAGCATCCTTGTCAAATTCCCTTGGGCAGCCAATACTAACTGGCATATCTCAGTCTTCCTCTGTCCAACAAATAGTACAAGGCCAAAGCTTTAATACCCAACCTATACAAAACCTCCCCTCAACCACACAAAGGGGTGCATTTCCTGGGCAAATCCTGCCACCCTTCTCATCTTTACAGGTTCAGCCCATCATGCCACGTCAAATACAGCAACAATCTGGCTTCCCCTCAGGTTACCAACCAATGTTACTTCCACAAACCCAGCCCCAGCTTGGACTATCAGGCCAACTAACAGTGTCCCAACCTCAGGGAGCCCTTATTCCAGGACAAACTCAGCCTCACTCCAATCTTTCAAATCAGGCCCATCCTGCACAACTTCCACAAAACAGGCCCCAGCAATATATGGGTTACCCCATTACATCTTTTCCATCCTCACAACCTCTGCAAATCTCTGCACCACAGCAAGTACATTCCAGATCTCAACTCTTTCCACAAGCACCCTTGATCCAAAATTCCCAAGTTCCATATGGTCCTCGTCAACTCAGTCAGCCCCAAATGCCACCAGGAGCTATACCACCACAGAACAACATGTATCCATTTGCACCAACACACATGGGCCAGCAACCTATGGGACAACAGCCAGTTCCACCCCAATTCAATGCAATGTTTAATGGATCTGGGCGACATCCCATGCACACTACTGGTCAAAGCCAACTACTTGGTCCCCAACAACTGGCTTACCCATCATCAGGACAAACAGTTGTCGCAGTGATGGACAATCCAGTTCCACCATCACTGGCCAACACACTCATACCTACTCCATCACCTCTTCAGGTTTCATTCCAGAGCCAGACCACTACTCCCAAGCTACAAACCACAAATGCTGCTCCAATCAACACAAACAATTTAGACTCTACTACAGTTCTGGATTCTGTTCAAAGCAAGGTGGATAATCTGAGCATTGGCTGATTGTGGATTGGTCTGAAACTAAATTGTCACAACAATCACTTGCTTTGTCCCAGACAAACAACTTTGCATATGCTGTCACTTGAAGTCAATATACCACAACAACCATAATCAAAAATGATAGAGTAAAAAAAAACTCTTTTTAGAAATTTAGATTTGTTGTGGTCACAGAATAAGATCTTATGCCTGAACGTACAATAACAATTGCCTTTTCTTCACGCACAGCACTAACAAAGAATTACACTATTCTCTTGACTTAATTACACAAAATGACTTACCAAATGTACTACAAGCACTACAAACTGCTTTTGCACTGTAATCCTATGCATTCCTCTGTTATAGTGTCCAGTATGCCTGTCTATTTCTGTTTCTAAATAGCACTTAAGTCTCAACTCCAATGTGAATACTGACAACAGCGATGATGATGAGCAATTGTGGTTGTTTCTGTCTGGGTTCATTTTTCATGGTTTTTGATAGGAAAACATTATAGTTTTTACATGTAATTTTTTGACACACCTTTCCCTGAGCTGTATTTTAAACCATTACATACTGTTTTAAATAAAAAAGAAACACAAGTGTTTAGACAGAATTTCAGCCTGTCTTGTGTGGAGATGTTGCTTCTGATGAAAGATTTAATAATAAACTACTTTAAGCTTCAAAATGTGCTTGTATTGTCTGTTTTTTTAACTCTTAGGACCTTATTAAAAAAGACATGCATATTATTGAGTGTATGCTAAAAACTACACCACACAATTTATAAAAATTGATTTGTGCCAGAGGCGACGTGGTGGCGGAGTGGGTAGTGCTGTTGTCTCACAGCAAGAAGGTCACTGGTTCGAGCCTCGGCTTGGCATTTCTGTGTGGAGTTTGCATGTTCTCCCCGCGTTCACGTTGGTTTCCTCCGGGTGCTCTGGTTTCCCCCACAAGTCCAAAGACATGCGGTACAGGAGAATTGGGTAAGCTAAATTGTCCATAGTGTATGTGTGTGAATGAGAATGTATAAGTGTTTCCCAATCATGGGTTGCAGCTGGAAGAGAATCTGCTGCATAAAACATGTGCTGGATAAGTTGGCGGTTCATTCCCCTGATTAATAAAGTGACTAAGCCGAAAAGAAAACGAATGAATGATTTGTGCCAGAAAAGTGATTGGTGCCTTTTCAGATTCTAAATCTAAACATTTCTTTGGGACAAATTTGCAATATTCCTAAATCTTCACGCTCACTAATCAAATAAAGGATTTGGATGTTGACTGCTCATTTAATGCTAAAGAAATAAATAGAGGGAGCATTTGGAATACTGATTTCACATTTGAGAGAGGTGTATATATGTTTTTGTGTGTACATTTGCTTTTCAAAATCACCTACAGTGAAGATTGAAATTTGAGAAAAGATTATTAACCATTTTTTCTGAAATAATATAATCATTTTTCAAAATTTGAACGAATTCTAAATTCAAGGTAGTCTTTTTATTTTTTCTGCTAATGTCAGATCCTTGATCAGGGGTCACCAACCATGTTCCTGGACAACTACCTTTCTAAACTCCCACCCTCAAACAAACCTGAACCAAATAAGATCTAAAGCAGCACTTGATAAATTACAGAGAGGTGTGTTTGGTCAGGGTTGCAGATGAAATCTGCAGAAAGGTACCTCTCCAGGAACAGAGTTGGTGACCCCTGTCCTAGATGATCCAGTGAGCAATTCCTGCTGTAGCTTTCTGATTCTCCACATTATTATGTTCTCTTTTGTATTTGTATTTTGTGGACAACCTGTTTTGGGGGGACTTAGTGACATTGTAATTGCACACTTTGCCGTTTTGCAGAAATCTGATATTTGGAAAGACCAACTTCTCATGCTAAGACTGAAAAGTTCATTTACTTTACTCAGTGAAACTGGAAAGTTTGGCTCCTAGTTAAATCAGTTTGTTAGATAATAGAGTGTTTTTACTTGATATATAGAGCTATTTGAAGGGTGCTAATAATGTAATGCTGCATCGAACACAGTCAGTCAAATCAGTTTGGGGAAATCTAACAGATTAGATGAAAGAACATTTAATGGTACTAAAACAGAACTACCCCTATATGGGAAAAAGCTGCTGCATTTTCAAATGTTTACTTATTTAATCTATCAATTGTTTAAGTCAGTTAGCCCACAAGCGTGAGCCTTTATTCTAAAGCCTTCAGTGAATTATGTTTTTATATTAGATTTTTGATGCTGCCACATTCTTGACTTACCTTTCTGGCAATTTTCCCATCGTAACATACACATTCTTACTGAAATAGCCCCCAGGTTTCCCCCACTCTAGTGACATCCACGTCAGTGGTCTGAATTTGCTCCCTACTGTAGGTAAAATCTTTTTATTCTTCCTTGTGGCAAAAGGTGACTTCCCATCTGTTTACGGCTGTGTCCTCTATAGTTTAAGGCAGATCCTCCTTTTTATAACAGTTTCACATTTTATGAAAGATTTTTTTTTAGATTCAAGATAGAAGACATAAAAAATAGCATTAATTATATAGTTTCATGCAAAACATTCTATTGAATGCTAATGAATCATTATTAAAGGGTATTGTTCAACAAAAATGTACACAAGCTGTATCTAAGAGGTCCTCATTGATAGAGTCCGCGTGAACTGGAAGTTGTTGAGACTTCTATTTCAGTATGCTGATGTACTTTCAACCGAAACCAAATTTTTTGTAGGGGGCAGGGCTTTCTCTTGCAAGACATTCCCAACAGAAGGACCACCACTACAAATGCAGAAGCAAATGAGGAGACTTTAATTTTCAGTGAATTAACTTGCACGGAGTAATTGTTTACAGTTTCACTGAGTACTCTCAGTAGAGTCATCTCAATGAGCTAACAAAATACACATTGTAAATTTTGGTTTCAGGCAGACTTTAAAGGTATATTAGCAGTATATACTTTTTGGGTAATAACATGTACCTTCAATGCAGGAGTGTCCAAACCCGGTCCTGGAGGGCCGGTGTCCTGGAGAATTTATCTCCAATCCTAATCAAACAAACCTTAACCAGCTAATCGAGGTCTTACTCGATATACTAGAACAGTGGTGTCCAAACTTGATCCTGGAGGGCCAGTGTCCTGCATGGTTTGAGCTGCATCCAATGCTTTTTAGTGCTCTCACCTAACCCCACCCCCAACCCTTCTCGTCATAGTGACGTCACTCACTCCATTGAGTGCATTGGGGTGACGCAATCTCAGCTTGCATCATGAAGGCTGCATCCATATACTATTGAGTTTAGCTCTAACTAGCCTGAAAGTTTTAGTGTACCTAGAAAGAGCTTGATTAGCTGGTTCACATGTGTTTAATTGGGGTTGGAACCAAAATATGCAGGAGGTCCTCCAAGACCGAGTTTGGCCATCCATGCTTAGTTTAATGCATCCGTTTGGACCCTTTAGATACAGATGTGAGACTTTTGAAATGGCCGCCACCCCATTAACAGCTTTTGTAATTTGCTCAGTGTTGAAAGCGCCACTGACTTACTATGGCCACATGATGGCACTGTCTGCTTGTGTTCGTGTGATTGAGAGTTTGTCAGTTGGGTGTCTGTTCATAGCTTTAGCCTACTGGATCTGTTTAGATGAAATCAGTGAGCTTCATTGGCTTCTGGCACAAAGAAAGAACCACACACAGATCCAGCTCTAAATAAACTGGGTGCTCATATTGTCATATTCACTCTGACCTATTTGGAGAGACTTATTTTTTTCTCTCTAAACATACACTTTAAACTGTACTAATAAACAGGTCAGAGAAACAGGGTCTAGAATAAGGTCACAAAGTTGACTCTATGCGTAATGGTGACTAGAATCTATATTATTGAACACGGTATTGATTAATCACACTGCATGTAACCATGAAAATGGCAAACAGTACACAGGCTTAGTGTATTTGTTGCTAATATTTTTGTCCTGGTAGTGAGTTCAAGAGCAATTTTACTATTTTAACACAGCCAGTCTTTTATTTCAGCAGTCTGTGCATGCCGTCCTTTGACTTGCTTTGATGGAGTGAACGCTGGGAGAGCAACTGACCCACTTTTTCTTTGTAAGATGCTTTTGGCTTGAGCAGAATTGCACACTCTGAAGTGTTTTGTAGAGAATGGTTGTAGTTTAGGTGCTACAGTACATCTGTCACATGTACAGCATTAACACTGAGGGATTTTAATATACAATGTAGTTTTTAATTTGCCAACATCGACAAATTTAAAATCAAATTTGCATGCAGTGTGATATAAAAGGGTGCACAAAGTAGCAACCTAAACTAATAATAATTATCTTATTTTCCTTTTGTCCAAGAAACTGATAAACAAATCAGATCTAAACAATTCTAAAGTTCTTTATTTTCAGTGAAAGGATTAATCTAACATTAAAAACACACAAAAAAGCACCTTGTTAATAATAATAGTTATCAAGTTTGTCCTGAATGTTTACAGGTTCCATCATTTCTGTGAACGCATGTGTGAATAAGAATGAGCTATTTGACAAAATACAACATTAAACATGGTGCCATAACACACCTGACACATATCCAAATGAACAGATCTTCTGCTTATTGTTCCCTCTACACCCATTTAACTCGACTGTTAACCTTGAAAAGTTGAGTTTACCCCAAAACAGAGGCTCATTCATTTACTCACTCTTGTGTCTTCACACACCAATAAGGAATTTGTTCATCTTTATTAGGGGTCCAAGCACCAATGGTGATGGAATCCTATTGAACATTTTCTTATTATTATTATGTTTCTGCCCTATTAGTGTCTGGCATTTAGAAAGTAGTTCAGAAACCATTTGCCAAGTTTTCATATTGCGATCCAGTTAAAATGAAGTCAATGCGGAGATTGATTCCCCTCTCATAGACTTTTGCTGATCTCACTCCCATCTCTTTTGCTCATCTTTACTGTCATGTCCACTGTCCTTTGTCTGTTGTAATATTCATACATTTTCCTTCGGCTCATTTCAGAGCTCTCCACAGCGGAATGAACTGCCAACTATTCCGACATATGTTTTACGCAGCAGATGCCGTTCCAGCTACAACCCAGTACTGGGAAACACACGCACACAGAAACCAGAGCACCCGGTGGAAACCCACGCCAACACAGGGAGAACATGCAAACTCCACACAGAAATGCCTACTGGTCCAGCCAGGGACTCAAACCAGCAACCTTCTTGCTGTGAGATGACAGTGCTAATCACACGGGAAATACTCACTAAGGCTTGTCTGTTGTACTTATGTATCCACTACACATGTGGTGTTTTCCAGCAGGACATCATCAATTAGTCAAGAAATGATGACAAAGCTGTAACAAATTTGGACAGCAATGTCACTGGTAATTGGGTTCAAATAGAAAGCTAATCCGGGCCTCACTGTGGTGCAGTGGGTAGCACGATCATCTAACAGCAAGTAGGTCGCTGGTTCGAGCCTCGGCTGGGTCAGTTGGCATTTCTGTGTGGAGTTTGCATGTTCTTCCCGTGTTGGCATGCGTTTCCTCTGGGTGCTCTGGTTTCCCCCACAGGTCCAAAGACATGCGCTATAAGTGAATTGGGTAAGCTAAATTGTCCTTAGTGTATATGTGTGAATTAGGGTGTACGGATGTTTCCCACTGATGGGTTGCAGCTGGAAGGGCATCCGCTGCCTAAAACATATGCTGGATAAGTTGGCAGTTCATTCTGCTGTGGCGACTCCAGATTAATAAAGGGACTAAGCCGAAAAGAAAATAAATGAATAAAAA
>CAIGQZ010032086.1:3943132-3963924 GCA_903798205.1 Danio tinwini | reverse complement strand
AAAAAACGTAACCATTGATAACGGTCTACAAATTAGTAGCCCAAATTTGTTACATCAAAATTTTAAAAAGGAGGAAAAATTTTTTAATTTTTTCAATATTTCGCATTTATTAAAGATTTTAAATGTCTACTTCTAACAATGTTTGGTGACTAAAATATTATTTTAATAAATATATCTGTTTAATAAATCTGTTTTGTTCAAATGCACCAAAATATATTACCTATATTTACTGAGAAAAGGATCCACATATTGAATATATATTCTGTTTTTCTGAACATTTGGAAGTTTTTGTTAAAGGCAACTTGAATAGAACATGGCAGACAGAACAGAAATCTTTTCATTTCTATTTTAAAGATGAACAAATGTCTTGTAGGATTGAAATAAAAGTGAGTAAATGATGACATTTCTTATTTCAGGGTGAGCTTACCCTTTGCTTGCGCTGGTTTGGGACATATACAGCATAAGTCAAGGCCAATACTTACAAACGACATCCTGATTCATGATTAGTTTATACAAAAGACTCACTCATTACCAATCAAAGTCTTAAATTTGTCACGTTCAAGTGGCATATGTGAATAATGTGGTCACTGTGAATCAGTCAGCATTGGAGTCTTCCGCTGGTTTTAAGGTGTGTATGCTGTGCCCAGGCGAGGGCTTGATGACCCGGACAGCACCCCTGGGAGGGAGCGTGTGCTAATGGGGCTGTATCCCGGTTCAGAGCTGCGTCTGGGGCAGAGCTGGGACAGAGGCCTCCCCTGTACGGATCTGCCAGGGGGCCGGCGCAGCACAGGGGACTTTTTAGGGGATTTGGGGAGCTTGTAGAGAAAGACATTGTAGTGAAGTGGGGGGCTTGTCTCGGGAACCATTTTTGCCTCTTTGGGGAGCAGCAACTCTAAGTCGATGGTCACACCATCCTGGACACGGATACACACAAAGACACAGGTACAAGTACACACAAGCATAACAATAAATGACGTACAACATAAAATTACACACAGATGGACACATGGTATACAAAACAAAGAAAAAGCAAGAACGTATAAATAAATGAACAGAAAGATATAAATGAGAAAGAGAACACTATTAAGTCATGTTACATCCCAAACAGCATTTTATATACATCCTAAATATTGCTCAAAATTAGATTTCAAAATGTGACCCAAATTTTTGTATCTATGAAATTAGTAATCCAAAGGTACCTGAATGGTCTGCCATTTTGGATAAAAATTAAGATAAAGGATTAAATAGAACTACAAATCAAAATAAAAATTGTAAAAAAAAAAACTATAAACGTGGAAGATGTGTGTGAGAATGAGGGTTTAGTACAGAGATGCCCAAACTAGAGCCAGGGGACAAAGTTGGCCCATGGTAACCTTTAATTTGGCCCACCATCCCATCTGAGAAGAGAAAGAAAATTTTGGGAAAGGCTTAATACACATTGTCATTTATGATTTAACGTAACCTTTCAGTGGTTTATTTTGTTGTTAAGATACGAAAAAGAGCTAATGATTTAATAATATAATAAAAATGAATTTAATTTTGTTTTAAATATGTACTTTTGGCCTTTTTTTTTTTTTTTTAGATAGAACCGTAATTAGACAGGAAGCAAAGTGGGAGAGAGGGTTAAAGGGGTCGCACACCAGAAGCGGCACTTAGTGGAGCGTCGCGTTGCGCCGTTTCTATCAGGGTACACACACCGGCGCCGCAAGTCGGCGGCTGTCGGCAGTGCCCAGCCACGACTCAGGACACTGTTCATATTTCTGCCACACCACAGTGTGCCATCTGAATACTTTTATTAAAACTTCACATGCGAATGTGCGCGTCTGGTGTGCAATACTTTCAACTGTCATGTGTGCGCCACGTCGTGGCACCAATCGGTGCATCCTGTGTGCGACCTGCTTAAGGGTTGGAAAATATCCCCGAGCCGGGATTCGAACTCAAGACTCCCTGACGTGCTACTGCACCATATGTCAGCATGCTAACCACGGCTATTGCACCGACTGGGTTTGTTTTTCTTAACGAACATACTGTTGCTCAACATATAGAGCACAATTCAGAAGTCCTCTGTGAACAAATCAAGGCAAAGGCATCTTGGCTAGTGTATTCAGCATTAAACTCCATTGTGTTATAAATGGAATTATGTTTTGATTATTATAGGGCCATTATTCATTCATTCATTTTCTTTTTGGCTTAGTCCCTTTATTAATCTGGGGTCGCCACAGCGGAATGAACCACCAACTTAACTAGCATATGTTTTATGCAGCGGATTCCCTTCCAGCTGCAACCAATAACTGGGAAACACGTGTACACTCTCATTCACACACATACACTATGGACAATTTTAGCTTACTCAATTCACCTATAGCACATGTCTTTGGACTTGTGGTGGAAACCAGAGCACCAAGAGGAAACCCACGCGAACGCGGGGAGAACATGCAAAGTCCACACAGAAATGCCCAGCCAAGGCTCGAACCAGCGACCTTATTGCTGTGAGGCGAGAGCGCTAACCACTGTGCCATCAGGTATTATAGGGCCATTATAAAATGTAAACTATTATATTATGCAGTAGTAAATATGATTAAAGTTATGTTTTATATTTATTTTGAAATAATAATAATAACAACTTTGGATATATGGATATATAGATCTTTGACCCACTACCCTCAATCAAGTTATTGGTTTTTGGCCCTTTATAAGAAAAAGTTTGGGCATCCCTGCGGTTTAGTTTTAAGATAGATAAGTGATTGAGAGAACAACATTGTGAAGTTTTAAAAAGATTTGTATCTGTTCAATTCAATTATTGGCAGATCAGTGTGCTGCTTTATATAATAAGGTAGGAAATTAAATTAAATGAATCATGAAAATGTAATTTAACAAAAAGTTGGACATGGCAATATAAATGGTGACATACAAAGATGGAATTATGACAAAGAATTATCTAAAGCTTGCATACAAGACTCAAGAGTATGCAATCCTTACAGAAAACAACATTGTGCTTCACATGTTAAAATGAATGGTTTTGGAACATTTTCATGTGAAAAATATGATAATACAAGCTTCATGTGTTTCAGATGTGATTTTAACACGAAGCTTGAAGTTTTTCTGTGTAGGTACAGACAAAAGAATGTATGTTTTTATATAAAGAGTACATTGCGATATAGTATAACTAGATCAATTTTGGACGAAGCAGTTGTTTTGAGAATTTTGCTGTAAATCAAGCAATTTGACAGTTGACGTTAAACTGGCACAAACAAAGACCATGGAAAAGACGTGTGCATGATTCTAGAGCTTGTAATCAGCTTGCAGGATTTGATCTTATAGTATCAAGTGGTTGAATTAAACAAAGGTTTTTACTTTACTATTGCTCAATATGAAATTGAGGGAATGGTTAATCTTTTTAAAAACCTTTGCAATACCTTCATTTGTGACTCCTTTTCAATGGTCAAGTTTAGCAGACTGAGGACCAGCTTGTTTTTATTTAGCCTGCTCATAATTGCTATACAGACATCTGGCATTAGTCACCAAATTAAATCAGATGTTGTATCAGTAACTCCTTCAACAGATCAGAGCTCAGTTTCTGCCCTTTGAATAAACTCTGAAGGAAAAGCAGCTTTTCAAACACTCACTTTCACTAAGCATTTTAAAAATCTTAATTAAGTTTGAATCTATATTGTAATTTATATACAGTGGGGGAAATAAGTATTCAGCACATTACCATTTTTCTCAGAAAACACATTTCTAAAGGTGCTGTTGACTTGAAATTTTCACCAGATGTTGGTAACAATCAACGAAAGTCATACAGTTGGTCAGAATTATAAGCCCCCGTTTATTTTTTTCCCCAATTTCTGTTTAACAGAGAGAATTTTTTTTTCAACACGTTTCTAAACATAATAGTTTTAGTAATTTATTTCTAATAACTGATTTATTTTATCTTTGTCATGATGACAGTACATAATAATTGACTAGATATTTTTCAAGACACTTCTATACAGCTTAAGGTGACATTTAAAGGCTTAATTAGGTTAACTAGACAGGTTAGGGTAATAAGGCAAGTTATTGTATAATGATAGTTTGTTCTGTAGATTATCAGAAAAAATTGCTTAAAGGGGCTAATAATTTTGACCTTAAAATGTTTTTTAATAAATGTAAAACTGCTTTTATTCTAACTGAAATAAAACAAATAAGACTTTCTTCAGAAGATAAAATATTATCAGACATACTGTGAAAATTTCCTTGCTCTGTTAAACATAATTTAGGAAATATTTAAAAATGAAAAACATTTCAAAGGGGGGCTAATAATTCTGACTTCAACTGTATATTCAAAGAAAAAAAATATTAATTAGTTTACAAATTAAGTTATGTGTCATAAAATGAAATGACACAAGAAAAAAAAGTATTGAACACATGGGAGAAAGGGAGGTGTAGAAAGACAGTGAAAGCCCAGACAGCAGCTGAAATCTCTCAGTAGTTATTCAGCAACACTCTGCACTTTGTTAGTGTAAATTAATATGTGTGTATGTGTATAGAGTATATGTATGGAGTGTACTGTATAGACAACATAGAAGATAAATTAAATAATTCCATACAGTGACATTTTATTATTTAGTCATAAATTGTGTATTTCTAGCTATTTCTCTTCGCCAAATACCAAACAATGCTCAGCAAATGACAAAAAGTCATGGGAATTATTTTAGTTTTTGTCAAAAATATACTAAATTCAACATGTCATCCTTTAGTTCTATAATAAAGTATTAATATGAGGGTGAAATGTACCCGAGGAATGCTAAAGCCATGCACAAGAGCCAAGCAAAAGAGTGAGGAGGAGCAGTAAATGTGAAAAGGAGTCAAAATGGGAGCAGTGGAGTTCAGGAATACACTGGCACTTCGTTGTGTAATGGTACAATTTGTTTTTATTCCAAACAAACTCACTTTATTATTCTCATTTCTCAATTTTCACAAAAAAAAACAAACATTACAAAGTACAAAAAAAAATCAGTACATCAAAATAATCCAATTCAGTTAGTTTCAAGACACATTGCGCATCGAAACATTATCATACTGCATGTAAATACCAATCCAAGCAGTTTTTGTAAGTATTTATTCAGACCTACTCACTGAAGAAGTCAAGAAACATCTACAAATCTCAATTTTTTAACACTGTCTAGCTATATAATTTCTCACAGACAGTTTCTTAATTACGAATGACCACCAATGCATGCTGACTAGAGTAAGGCAGGACAGACAGGAGTTCAGAAAGTGAAGGTGTCACAGCGGTGAGGACTGAAGACTGAAGGTCAAAGGTTGAAAACCTGATGGCTAAACCTTTGCTTTGAGGGGTGTAGAGTGTCGTAGCATGACATAGCGTAACAAAGCTTGACATAACACAGTGCAGCATGACATCAGCAGTGACAGCAAGCAAGGACAAGGTGAATGTTCTGGCAAATCCACCGTATGGTGAAAGCACACAAACATACGCTAGCATGCTAGTTCAGGGTTTTCTTTGTATATTTTGAGGCTGAAATAGTGCTATGTCAATGATTAATCCACTAATTAAGTCATTTTAGTAACTTTGAATGTGTCATTACAGTCACAGCACCAGTGTGTGGCAATAAAGTGTTACTACACGTTGTTCATGTTGTTATGCGGTGAGTTTACCTCCTCTGCATTGTCCTCTGCGGCAGGCTTGTCGTTTTCCAGTTTTGGCGTGACTGAGTTCTGGTTGTTTAAAGACTCGTCCTCTTTTGGGGGACATTTGCATGGCTCTTCTTTGCTAGGGTCATCCTGTGGAGTAACACACATACACGAGATTACTAAAAGATAAAAGTACAGACAATGCTCAAGTCTTTAATAGTTGCAGTTAAGGAAAGTAACACATTATTTTTCACTTCACTACTGTGTTTATGTCCATTTTACAAGTACTCTAGTTCATTTCAGTATTTTTATTTTAGCGATGACTACATTACAAAGCCAAATATATTATTCTTGGTTATTTTAAACTGGACAAATCTCTAGAAAAAGTCTCTAATCTGAAAACCATCTAATTATTTTCAGTAAATGTTTGATCAAAAAGTACCTCACATAAAAAAAGTACATACAAAGATGTGCTTGAAAAAAGAAAGTAGTACCTACTAAAGTGTAATACAGTAATATAGTAGTACTTAACCATAGATATATACACTAGATATCGCATACGGACCCTGAGCATGTGTCAATACCGCCACCATATTTGTACAGTGCTCCCAGGACAAATGTCATTCAACCGCACTAGTCAAGACTAAAGCCAATCTGAAGATGCTAAAGAAAACAAAGCATAAAGGTGTTGCATTTCATATGTACGCTTTCATTTTTTAAGTTTTTGTATGTTACAATCTAGGGCAAATCAGAGCAAATGCGAGACTTCCGTCTGTGTGTGATAGTCTTACTAGCTAATTGAGTGAGTACACTTTTGTTCTGCCCAATCAGAATTGCACATCCGAACTATGCAGAATGCCCACAATAAAAAACAAACAAACAGGAAAGCGCGGATGGGTGGGATGCTGACATTTGGGGCTTCAGAAGCATTAATAGACAAACTATTATCAAAGAAAAACAGGACATCGGTAATATGGGAATATTTTGGTTTCAAAGTCACAGACATTAAACAAAAACAGGTCGTTTGTAAGAATTGTTGCCACAGCATGAGGAAATACAACAACCAGCACCTAAAAAAGCACCACAGGCGGCTATATGAGGAGTGTCTTACTAAAAGGTCAACTGAAAGTATTGCCAGTGACACTCAATCTAATAGCAAGCAACAGCAAAGTACAATTTCAGAGTTGTTTCAGTCATGTTAGTTTGCTGAGTGTTCTGTCTTTTTATAATTATAATTTTTTTTACTCCCTAATTTGAGTTCAACTTGTTTACAGAAAGGTAAGGTTTTTATTTGTGTTTACTGTTTGCTCTAGAGAAAAATAAGTGTTTCATTTCTGAATATTTATTAACAAATGTGAATAAATGTTTAAGTAATATCTTTTCAGTTCCTTTTTTTAACGAACACTCACTGAAATTTTGCAGTAAGAAGTTACGATACAGAATATTGAGCAGAAGCTTGACTACAAAATGAAATCGCAAACCATATCAAAATCGCAATATCTGTCAAAAAATCACAATTAGATATTTTCCCCAAATCGCACAGCCTTATTACAAATCTTTGTGATAAACGTTAACATTATTGATCATAATACAGTCACTTACTGGACTGACCATAAGACAAAGTAGCACCAACTTGCACTAAATTCTAGGCTTATGCTAGTTTTGTTGAATAAAATCAGCAAACAATGTAAATGAAAGATGACAACAAGACACTGCGATGCTAGAAACCTTTATTATTGTCGGCTAAGTGTTTTAAAGTAACTTATAAAAGTGCCTGATAATATAGTGCCTGTGTCTCAATGTGCATACTGTCCACCCTAACTTATTGAATATTACAAATGTTATATACCATTTAGATCAGAAAGGTGGATATGCACATTGAGACACAGAGATATCAATGGTTCACACGAATCGTTCCTAACAGAGATTCATTCACAAACGAATTGCTCCCTCCTTTAGAATTAGAAGTGAAAGCAGGAGAGGCTATGTGTTTCAGGACAGGGATTAGATAAAATTTAACAAGGAGGGAGAATAATATAATTCCATGCACACAAACACCTTTGTCGGCAATGCCCATGCGGTCATTTATCCATTGATGTAGAAAAGTGATGTCAAATTATAATTTTCATCATTTAAAAAAATATTTGCATAGTGACCACTGGGAAAACTCCCTATTGTAGACATATCTATAAACATTAACATATCTACTGTATGGGTCCGGATGGCCAGTCCTCCACTGCACCTTGGTGCCACATTCATTTCAAAGGAGCGCTACCCTGTACTAAAATGGCAGCTCTATTGATGCATTCCTTCCAGTAGACAACAACAGCATAGGCGACATCTAATATAAATATCTATGGTACTTAACTATAGTAGAATAATAATTTGTTAGGGTATCTGCACTTTAACTCAAGTTCTTGATTTGTGCATGTCATTTACTGCTGTACAACTGGCATAAAAATCTCAAATGTTACTACAGTGAAACATACAATCACACACATGAATAGAGCTTTTTAATGCTATTTATTTTTGGTGAGCACGACAGCCCCTAATTTGGAGTATCAAAAAAAAATAGCACGATCACATAAAGATTTGGAATGGCATGACAAAAGAAATTGTAACTAAAGCTTCCGAAAGTTCTTCCTAACCATTATTATTAGTGCAATTATGATTTATGCATGTCTGAGACTTTATATTATTAACTTAAATGTATTTAAAAAGACTGTGTCTTTAAAATTGTTTGTTTGGGGGATAATTCTCACCACATAGGAAAGAAAACATGCTTACACTAATTTACTAAATCACATAATTATAGGATTGTCAAAATTATAATAAATTTGATTTGTAATAATTTCATTACAATAATGACAAAATGTTACAATTGTAACATTATGAGTTTTTTGAGTGTTTTAAAATGTTTGGCTTTAGTTAATTAACCCTGTATTATTCAAATTTACTACCCTTGCGTTATGTTGGTGGCTGCTTGCACCATTGACCTACATTAAAAATACTTTTTTGATTACAAACCAATGACACCATAAAATCATGCATTCTTAATTGTTGGTGGTTTCCCTGTTGGGAAAGGGTAAAAATTGTCATTTTTAACTGTAAATTTGTAAATTTGCCAACAGTGTACTCTTGTGTTAAAAAAAAATTTTTTTTTTAAAGTATTTTCCCAAAATACAGCAGTCATTTCTAAAGGTGTTGTTTACTTGAAATTTTTCCCCGCATGTTGGTAACAACCTAAGAAATTTATATATGCAAAGAAAACAAATCTAATTAGTTTACAAACTAAGTTATGCATAATAAAATGAAATGATGCAGGGAAAATGTATTGAACATATGAAGAAAGGGAGGTGTAGAAAGGCAGTGAAAGCCCAGACAGCAGCTGAAAATTATTCAGCAACCCTCAGCCCATGGTCAGTGTAAATTAATATTAGCTGCTTTAATCCAACTTCTACATTATTAGGATGATGAAGTTGAAACCAGAGTGGACATTTCAGCAAGACAATAATTCAAAACACAGCCAAGGAAACTCTCGACTGGTTTGAGAGAAAAAATCAAGCTGTAGAATGGCCCACCAAATCCCCTGACTTGAATCCAATAGAAAATACAAATTAAGGATCAGATTTGATAGACGAGACCCACAGAACCATCAAGATTTAAGTCTGTGAAAAAAATAAATCACACCTGATTAATGCATGGCTTCATTCTTCATATGAGAGGTATCTTCAAGCTGGCATCACCAAAAAAGTATTATATATAAAGTAAGTTTCAGTAGTTCAGTACATTCTCTTTCTGTCATGTCATTGTTATTACATATAACTCATTTTTCAGATTTTTTTGTTTTGTTTTATTTTTGTTTGTATGTTTTGGGTTTTTACTAAAATCTGGTTCAATTCCATGTCAACAGCTCCTTTAGAAATACTATTCCCAGAAAAAACATGACGTGTTCAATACTCATTTTTCTCGCTGTACTGTGTGTCAAAATAAGATTTGCCACTAAAATCATAACACAAAATCGTAACACAAAGAAAAATCGTAACACAAAGAAAATTGTGGCCAAATTAAGGCTCCAAATCTCCCCAGAATGAATGAAAACATTCCCAACACCGCACAAGGGTTAATACCAATTGTGACATAAAAATGATTAATTATATTAAACGCCAATTATTATAGTTGAAATTATTATTTGAGTTAAGTCTAATTAATTATTAGACCAAAAGTCAGAAAAAGTCAGAAGGTTTTGATTTATAAGTTAGTAGGTTAGTTATTTAAACCGAGGGAACTGAAATTAGATATAAATTAGAAACTGACATGCCATAACTGTGAAATAAAAAAGGAATAGAAATTGTGTCTCAAGTGGCTCTGTGTGATTATGTAAAATTAAGCCATAGTTATTAGAACTTAGACTTTTCATGTCATTGTGACTTAATATAAAATGTTGAAATGTCAATTAAAATTTTTGTCTCATAAATATGACATATTGGGAATCCACTGATCACTCAAACTCGAAACTCAAACACTTGACTGATCACCTCATAAATATTAATGATAGATATAAAAGTCCCTGGAGGAAAATAGCATAAAGAAAACCATCTGGAGTTCATTAGGTAGATCAGAATTCAGCTAAACTAAACTTCAGAGCATGAACTGCTAAATAAAATCCACCAGCAGGAATTTCAAAGGATATCTGCAGTTTCTACTATTTTGCACGATATACTAATAAAGGTGCAGCAGGTGATTGTCTTCAGAAACATTTTTTTGTTGTGCTGGTTAAAAGTCTCTTCACATTCCGATTAAAATAAATTATCTAAATGTATTAATATGTATTTTTACATTCTTAGTAAGGCATTAGACTAAAAAATGTTTATCCAATTAAATAGAGTCGGGCCGACATCTCTCATAATTCCGATAAGTAGCCCAAACTGTCTGTCAGCAAATGCAGATTTGAACAACTGCGCAGCCATTTGTCCACAGCTCCGCCGTTTGTGCATAGATGCGCTGTGTGTTCATGAAAGAGATCGAGAGAGATCTGCGCGATCTGTAAAAACATGCTGAATCAAAACTTTTTAAAAACCTGAATCAATATTGGTTACCTTTGCACGCTGGAGAAACAATGACACCATGGCTGAAGGATTTTTTTTAGATAGGCAATGTTCTGTTTTAAAACTAATTTAGCTTCACGCAAAGCTGATGTAATGTTGGATGTTGTTGTTACAAATGGGTTATATGCACAGAAGTGTTGTTCAGCCACTGAAATCTCCCAGTGAAAAATTGATGTGACTATTTTCAGTTTCATAAGGAACCTTTTACAGCATCGATAATGTAGATTTTATTTAGTTTAACAACAAAACACAAGTAAATAGCACTAATTCGCCTAGCCTGCTTTACTGAGGTTAAGTTGGTTTTATATTCACATCACATTGGTTCATTTTTGAACAATGACAACCTGTGACACGCTCCCTATATTGTTTACCATTCTACTCTGAATATTCGAAATAGCATGTCAGTATGGCTTAGAAATGAGTGTAATTCCTGCACGCCGCCGGACAAGCACTAGCCGCTTTTAACACATGAAAGAGGGTTCTGCTGTCATCTTTAAGGTGTGCATGCCTCTGGACGGCAGGGGAGGGACTGTGATTCAGAGATTTATGCTAAGCTGTTAGCATTGTGGAAGATCACTTGCTGCACCTTTAACAAATATAAACATAGTGGTTACATGTAAATTGGAAGATATTCGAGCAAGGATTTTTTAATTCAAAATGTACAGCTATCAATGTGTTTGATTACTAGTAGTAGGCATTAGAAAACCTTTATGTTGACTAAAACAAAGCTTTTTGTAATTCTCTACCTGTGATCTCTCTTTCTGAAACCAGAAAGGCAGTGATTGTACTGCGCGTGAAGAGGGAAGAAAAGAAGACTTTATGCATGTTGCTGAAATCAGACATAACATTTAAATGAGCAATACAATTTTACTTCAGCTCTATTTAATTTAGACATTACAATTTATTTTTGTCTTATCATTTTGACACTCGTAATTCTATGTTTTTGATTATGCCGCAAGAAAGAAAGGAAGACTTTATGCATGCTCCTGAAATCAGACGTGTAACTACAGCACTTATCCTCGAGAGAGAGGATGAAAAATGCCAAATAAACTCTCCCCGGAGGTGCTAAGACAAGTTAACAACACGCAAGAAACAAAGTCACCTAGGGACACTTTCATAGATCTTTCTTCTACGATCTGTCATGCCTCATTTCTTGTCTTATCTCAGTCTTGCTTTGTTTCTCTTCCCTGTTGCACACTAAATCTGTCAAACGCCTTTAATCATGAAAGTGTCTCATTATGAAATCTCTTGTGGGCTGGGACTATGAATGAGGTTTAAAAAAAAACAACAAAAAAAATGTCAAAAGATAGATCTAGATTTTGTTTTCACTTCAGAATAAACAAATGCCTTAAACCAAAGTGCTAGAGAACAGGATCTGACAAGGTCAAGGTTCAACAGGTACTGCAGGGTAATGGGTCAATATAACAGCACAGTTTGAACCTCCTTGAAAAAGCAAATGTTACACGCTTTGAGTCTGTTTGTGAAACATTTATTCCTGATAATCTAGTTTGAAAGGTTACCTCAAGATGGGAGAAACAATGTCCAAAACTGTTTTCATGTTTCTGCCCTTTCTATAACTGCCTCTTAAATAGGCAGTCCTTTTTGGTAAATCACTACTGACATTAGAGATGCAGCCGTGTTAAATTAAAATGTAAAATAACAAAAAAAAAAAAACATAATCTAGCTGTTTTATTTATTTTATTTAGGTATTACAAATTATTTTGGCCTTATCATTTTGACACAAAAACAAAAAAACAGTCAGTGTTTGTTTTTCTCATATCTCAGGTCTCATATCTTATGACTATGACCTTGTTCTAAATATTTATTTTTTTATACAACAGTTCTGTCTGGTTTTTGAATCTAATTGGCTGATAACCGTGCAATATTCTTCAATTACAGCACTCGTACAGCCTCTTCACCCTTCTGTATTACTCCACCCACATAGAGATGAATATGGCCACAGCCATATCACCCTGCAGCCCAGGACCGGTTACTCACTGAAACTAAGCAGGGCTGAGCCTGGTCAGTACCTGGATGGGCGACCACATGGGAAAACTAGGTTGCTGTTGGAAGTGGTGTTAGAGAGGCAAGCAGGGGGAGCACAACCTGCAGTCTGTGTGGGTCCTAATGCCCCAGTGAAAGTGAAGAGGACACTACACTGTCAGTGGGCGCCGTGTTTCGGATGAGACGTTAAACCGAGGTTCTGACTCTCTGTGGTCATTAAAAATCCCATGGCACTTAAAGGGTAGGAGTGTAACCCTGGTGTCCTGGCTAAATTCCCTCTTAGCCCTTACGATCATGGCCTCCCAATCATCCCATATCCACTGAATTGTCTCTATCACTATCTCTCCACTCCACCTATAGCTGGTGTGTGGTGAGCGCGCTGGCGCCGTTGTCCTGTGGCTGCCGTCGCATCATCCAAGTGGATGCTGCACACTGGTGGTGCTGTGGAGAGACCCCCCTCATGATTGTGAAGTGCTTTAGGTGTATGGCCATACATAATAAATGCGCTATATAAATACACATTACATTACATGAATTAATTCACTACACTTAAAGTCCCTTTAAGGCAAGTAATTTACTTGGCGGCCATTTTTGAAATGCCTCTTGGGCAGTATGCTCGGGCATTCTGTTTGAATGGGGAAATATTAATTATCCAAAACTAACTGCCAAGCTTACGATTAAATTTCATATTACGAATCACCAATAAAATTGAACAACACTGTCTCTTTAGTTTCATTTCTAAACATCCAAATCATACAAAATCGGCAGAAACTTACGCCTGGTCCGAGCCCCTCCCCTTGAGTATCGTCAGTCTATAGCGATTGATGATTGGCTTCCGTACTAGAAGGTGGGCTTTATTTGCCATATAGCGATCGATGATTGGCTCCTGTACTAGTAGGCGGGGCTTTATTCACCATATTGACCATTTTCCCCATTCAAAAAAATGGGTGACATGTCTTGTATTCTATAGTTTTTGCTACAGTTTGACAAATATTGCAGCTGTTGGACAACATAATGTTCTTTTGAGGCTTTATAGGCGAGAATGTAGTTGTTTAGATTGCAACTATGCAGTTCATTTATGAGGACAGTGCCTATTTTAAATATTTATAATTTCTGCGCATCGGCATCCGTCAGCCTGTCATACTGAGCAGAGCAAAGACGATTGACGGTCCACCACAAGATGGTGATAAGACCGCATAATATGCCCTTAGAGGAGAAAATCTATTTCCACAATTTCAAACTATAGCTGATCAAATCATTATAAAACAGCTTTCTAAGTCGATCTCTCTCTTTTGTATGTTGTAGTGCGGTATTTACACCACAGTCTAGTAGTGTTTCCGGTAGTGTTTTTTTTGCGTTCCCTTTTTTTAGGGTTAACTATTGTGATATCCCGATTGCAAAAGAGAAATACTGGGAAATATCTCTAGACTGATTGCATTTCATGTCGTTCATACCTTATAGTCCTAAAATGTGAGCAAAATCACCTGTTTTGTCATCACTTTAGATATTACACTAGAGCAGGGGTGCCCAAACTTTTTCTTTTGAAGGGCCAAAAACCAAACTTGATTGAGGCTAGTGGGATAAAGGTAAATATAGTTGTGTAATTTCCTAGTTTAATTAATAATGTTTAGAAATGACTAGAATTGCTTTCTATTAACTAATACAGGTTTTTTTACATTAAAGAATAAACGTTTTACAATAAAAACAAAACAATCTAATTTATAACAGAATTACACTAGTTTTTGCATTGATTTCCTTGCCGATATCTTCTGCATAGTCCTCTATCTGTCGAGCGACAATATTTACATTTTTAAAAATCTGATTAGTTTACAACATTTAAAAATAATAATAATAATTCCTTAAATTTATATAGCGCTTTTCTGAGCACTCAAAGCGCTTTACCCATTGGGGGGAATCTCCTTATCCACCACCAGTGTGCAGCATCCACCTGGATGACACAACGGCAGCCATTTTGCGCCAGAACGCACACCACACACCAGCTGATTGGTGTAGAGGAGTGATGAAGCCAATTATGATATGGGGAGGGTTAGGAGGCCATGATGGACAGAGGCCAGTGGGCAGATTTGGTCAGGATGCCGGGGTAAACCCTGGCGAAGGACATCCTGGGATTTCTAATGACCACAAAGAGTCAGGACCTCGGTTTAACGTCTCATCCAAAAGACGGTGCTCACTGAGCAGTATAGAGTCCCCGTCACTATACTGGGGCATTAGGACCCACACAGAACGCAGGTTGGGCACCCCCTGCTAGCCTCACTAACACCACTTCCGGCAGCAACCTAGCTTACCCATGTTGTCCAGATACTGGCCTGCTTAGCTTCAGTGTGCGACCATGTGAGAGTTGCAGAAAGCTAGCTGCCGGCTGAATAGTAATTGAAACATTTCATTTCAGTTAGCTTTTTTGTAGCGCAGCAATAAAACAAACAAATCATAAAAAATTACATCAAATTAGATCGTCTTTAACGATCTCTGTGTTAAAGACGTTTGTACCAACTCTCTCCATCATACTCACTTCTCCTCTTAGATGGGATGGTGGGCCAAATCAGAGGTTACAATAGGCCAACTTTGGTCATCTCTGTGTTAGAAAATCATTCAAATACTAGCTCTAAAGTGATGACGTCAGCTGCAGATGTGAATGAATGGCAGAAGAAAGTAGTTCCTCATACAAAAAGATTTCTCTCTTTGTTTGATTTTCTTTTTTATATACAAGATTATGTCGTCGAACTGTTGTATATATGCAATATCACACTTGTAGCAGTGTGATAAAGCTGTATATTGTCACTGGTGGGACACAACGCTTGCCTCCCACCAGTGCCGAGTGTGATATTGCTCATTTTTCACATACATAATTTTTATCTCATTTGTGACTTCACAATTTTTCATAATGACTTTGCCAAAGCATTTTTTTGCACCAAATTTTGGAAGGTAAACGTATTTCTTTTTACTAGAGATTTTTTTCAAATGTTTATGTTATTAACACTTTTATGTGGGTTTTCAAGATTTTTATTATTTTATTTTTCTAGTATTTAATACTCAAGTATTTGATTCATTAATTTAAGTAATAATAATATATATTCATACATTTCTCTGAAAAACAAATAAATGAAGCAGTTTCTATGCAAACTACAAAGTCACAGTAGCAACTACAGTGAAGAAGCGCCTCTAACTTTAACCACTAAATTAATTATTGCTTTGCCACACAATTACACAAGAAAGAAAGACTGAAGAAGAGAAAAAAAATTTGATTTTACTAAGACATTGGACTTTCCGAGGTGAGTAATAATGAAACTACAGGATTAAAGCATTTATTTGAATTAGCAGGGAAGGAAAGCACCATCAGGAGGAGGTCAGTTTGAGTCTTACCTCACTGCAGGGATCTTCTTTGGGTTTATATTCCCACGTGTATCTGCTCATGGTTTTCTAAGGAGTGGGGTGGCGAGAGAGGATTACTCTAGTGACACACTTCTAATACTGCCTCATCATGCCCTCTCAATTAACCTCAGCCTCAGCATTACACTCTATTAGTGCGCATTTACATGGACAACAGTAATCTAATTATTTACTTTTTTCTGAATAAGTCAATAAAGTGTTGACACGAGCTACTTTTAAATATTCCTTTCGGGTTCCCATTTTACATGTTAAGTCCCATGCACACTGGTGTGATTTTTGCTTGTATTTTTCGATGTCCTTCAATGCTTTGTGACTAAACAAAGGCCACCAAATGTGATCATGCACATTAATATGCAAAATGGCAGGCGTAAAATTGCCATTTCTAAAATACACATTGTTTTGGGGTTTTTTGGGGGGTTGGTTTTGTTCACATGCCTGAAGTTGGACACATATATGACTGTCAACAACTCAAAAAATGTGTTTTAGTGTTTCATGACCCTTTAAGTTACAGTAAATATGATTTGGTGGCACTCAGGCACAAAGCAGTCTAGGCGAGCAAACATTTCTAATGAAGAAGATGCAGAGAGGCAAGATGAATGTGGAGCTGCTTTTTTCATTAGTGGTTGAACACAAAGAGTTGTATGATAACTGCGACAGAAATTCGAAAATGTTGACGAGGAGAGTTTTTAACTGCAGCTCAAATTGGATTTGATGGTTTTATTTAATTTTTTTTATGATTTCATGATCATGAACTTTTTCATGAAGTTTATTATGCACCATTTAACGCACTGTGAGCCTCAAAAATACTGTTTCCTCATTTTCATGTAAATTCTGCGAGTGTAAAACCCTGGTGGAAAACAAGCCTACAGTATAGGTTGCTAACTGAGATATTAATTAGCATGCCATCAACATTTGCTTGAACTTTAGGTCAAATATGCATCATCAAAAGTTCAGCAGCCGAAACACAGACTGATTTTTTCATTTTCATTAGTTTCAAAATACTGGTCTCGTTTGTCAAGTTTAATTATAATTTAGGCTATATTTTAGGCTGTATTTTAACACAACTGGGGAGAAAAAAGTTTACTCTTGTGGCTTATATGAGATAGCTCACTCAATACAAAACAGAGTATTTAATTCATTCAGTCATGAAGGCATTTAAAGCATCCGGTGGACAGTAGCAGACTCCGAAATAAGACGTAGATTCAGATTTTCACATGAGGTTATTAATTAGCAAATAATATAAATATTATGAACACAAACTTTAGGTGAGCAGGTTACATTGTAACCCTGTGTCTTAACTGCACACTACGTGATACGCAGTGATAAGCAATTTGGCTGTTTGCAGAAGACAAAACACAAGAGAAATTTAAATACAGCAATTCAAAAGCATAGAATAGTGCACTTACTGCACTTCAATGAAATGGTAAGGTTTACAATCAAATTCATACATATTAAACCTCACTGATATGTGTTGGCTTGCACTAAGTCACCGTTCTAAAGTTAAATTTCAAACGGTTTATTTTATTTTTAAGATCTGAGGTGAACTATCTGCTGCTGGTTTCAGTATATGGCAATAAAGGTCATGTAAAATGGCATTCAAACTCACATCATTGGCATTTAACACTGAATAAAGCACATGAGGTGTACCTGAGTAGATTATTGATCGCTGCAAAAAATAGAGGCCGTTCTAAAATATAAATTTCAGGTGTTGGTTAGAACAAAAACTCCTTTTAATATGGAAAATATTCTTTCTATTACGTGCCGTTACTTTTATTTAGAACACGACTTAAATCAGCCTTTAGGCTTGACAGTCAGGCTCGCTCCTGTTAATGTTGTCAATCTGGCAACCTGCTCTTGCATGTGCTTTCAACCAGGCATACAATACCTAGTTCAACCACTGGATGTCAAACTTACATACTGCACCCTAAAGTTATTGAATCAATGCAGTATATGGCACGTTTTTATTGTGGATATGACTTTAGCCAGAGTAAGGTAATCAAACATTTCTATTTACATTTTTTATTTACAGTACATGGTTGATTATTTAAATTAGAGTATTGTCGTAAAGGGATAGTTCAACCAAAAAATTAAGTCTTTCATCATTTACTTAGTTCCAAACTTGTTGTTTTGTCCTTCTCTAAACGCAAATGAAGATATTTTAAAGAATGTTAAACCTAATATATTTTTTCCTATTATGCTTCCAACATTCTTACACAGACCTAAACTGCAGTTTAAGTAAGGCTGTTTGAAAAACATTGCACTGATTGCCCAACCCTTCTTCACAACCACTAACTAATACGATCAGTATGTTTGAAACCACATGAAATAATCCAGTTTCCGCAATGCTTCATGCAGCCTGCAGTACCTCACATGACCTCGGGAGCATGTGAGTCAATGACAACAATTACAGAAAAGAGAGAGGGCTGAAGAGAATTTCTCATTATGCTGATAATGACAGTGGAAAAGCGTGATCTTTCACACATAACGTAGAAAAGAAAAATATACCACCTAAATCAAGACAGAGTGAATAATTTATACCTCCAGTTCTCATGCATGGTGGAAAACAGAGGGGAAGAGAGGAGAGGAAAAGTTACCTGACACACAATGTTATCATAGTAAGCCAAAGCACGGGCATGGGGGAGGTTAGTCGGGGTGTCACACAGTTTCCTTACATTTGCCTGAGAGCCCTCTGCGACAGTGGACAGCGAGAAGTTATCAATGTGCTGCTCCAACTTTGGACGGTACTTACTGAAAGACAAAGAGAGAAAACAAGATTTGACTACATACTAAAGCTTATTCGGACAAACTTAATGTTGGCTTGAGAAAGTTGCCTGAATTTTTTAAACATTGTTGTAGGAGCCTATATTTAAACTTATACATGAAGGCAAAAGAAGGAAAGAAAGAAATAAAGAAAAGAAGATGTGGTTTATTTTTAACACACTGCTTTTAATATACAGATTTAACACACTGTGGTACAATAAGTACTGCAAGGATAGCATGGAAGATAAAGCAGCCATGGCAACAGCATTCAAGTGTGTGAATGGGGATTGGCTCCTTGCCTTTTACAAAGCTACTCATCTTTTTTTGCACAATATAGTATTTGATATTGTTGCAAGTACTCTTTGAAATAAATAAACATTTATTCATTTTCCTTTGGCTTAGTCCCTTTATTCATCAGGGGACCACAGCGGAATGAACCGCCAACTTATCCAGCATATGTTTTACACAGCAAAAGCCCTTCCAGCTGCAACCCAATACTAGGAAACATCCATACAAACTCATTCACACACAAACACTAATGCCAATTTAGTTTATTCTATTCACCTTTTAGTTTTTATGTTTAATTTGGTGAAAGGAGTTTAGTTAGGAGGTCACACGTAGCTTCAATCAAAAGTTATAGAAGCTCATAATTCATGCACAGTTCTAAGGTACGACGAAACTCTTGTGAAATCACACAGGAGAGAAGCCAGTCAGTTGAGTTCATGGTAACACCTCCTTTTACAGTACTTCTCAGTCTTTTATTGCATATGATTGAATTCATACTCAAAGTTGAACTGAAGTAATATTCAATACAAGATGATTCATTCATTCATTTTCCATTTTTACACAGCAGATGTCCTTCCAGCCACAACCCAGTAGTGGGAAACACCCATACATTCTCATTCACACACTATGGCCAATTTGTTTTGCCCAATTCACCTATACCGCATGGGGAAAACCCGGAGGAAACCCACGCAAACAACATACAAACTCCACACAGAAATGCCAACTGGCCCAGTCAGGACTCGAACCAGTGAACTTCTTGCTGTGCTAACCACTGAGCCACCGTGCTGCCTGCAAGATGATTAGTTATAACAATTCAAAAAGTGCCTGCAGTTTTTTTGTCATATATTTTGAGGATATCTTAAAAATACTGTGGTTTGTGAAGACAGAATAATGAATCGCCTTATCTCGTTCAATTCAATTTTAGATCATTTTTTATTTCTATAGCACTTTTTACAAGGTAGATTGTGCCAAAGCAATTTACTATTGATGAAGACAACACAATTAAAAGCCAAAACAATATTTCAGATAGTGTATACATTCCAGCAAGTGAAGCAGACAGGAGAATAGTGTAAAATGCTGGTAAAGATGTAGTTAAATTGAAACTGAGTCAGTTCATTCATTTTCTTTTCGGCTTAGTCCCTTTATTAATCTGGGGTCGCCACAGCAGAATGAACCGCCAAATTAGCCAGCATATGTTTTACGCAGCGGATGCCCTTTCAGCTGCAACCCATTACTGGGAAACTATCACACACATACACTAAAGACAATTTAGCCTACCCAATTCACCTATACCACATGTCTTTGGACTTGCACCTGGAGGAAACCCACGCAAACACGGGAAGAACATGCAAACTCCACAAAGAGACGCCAACTGACCCAGCCGAGGCTCGAACGAGTGACCTTCTTGCTGTGAGGCGAACGTGCTACCCACTGCACCACCGTGCAGCCCCTGATAAGTTTAATTCATTTTAGTATTAATACAAATGTCACTGTTGAAGGAGATACAGACAGACATACATACATACATACATGCATACATACATACATACATACATACATACATACATACATACATACATACATACATACATACAT
>CAIGQZ010032086.1:3928205-3940148 GCA_903798205.1 Danio tinwini | reverse complement strand
GAAAAAATTTAGGAGCACCCACCAAAAATGAATGAGCACCACTGCAAATTGTTTATTAAGGGATTTATTGTATTAGAAAACATCATCAGTTAGGACTAACAAAAACCAGAAACAACTAACTAATGCTGTGATGACTCACTGATATCTGTGCAATAATTCCAAAATTAATGTCTAATAATTATGAAATAATATTAATGATGATGATGATGATGATGTAAATAATACTTTATCATGCTCATTATCATGCTGTCCTGAATGTGCTTGAATGTGAGTTATGTACTGTAAAAGGTCCTGCTGTTACTTTATGAAAAATAAATGTGTGGTTTGCATCAAACAAAAATAAAGCATTGCAGTAAGTAATATTTATTTTGTACTATTGTTTTATATGCATGTCAATTTAATAAATAATATTTCTGCTACAAAACAAACGTAAGATTATCATAAATCATTCAATCCAATGCTGAAAGCTGCAAAGCAGTCATCACTAAATAGAAAAATAATATACATCTCAAGAAAGAATGAACCAAAGAAAGTAATAAAGGTCTCACTTCTACCACTCTTAAAAAGTTTTGGTTTGGGTTTGTGTCATTGTAAATGCACAGTTTCGTTATGCAGTGATTTTCATTTTTCTGTGTTTGTGAAAAAGCAGGCAAGTCAGCCGACCCAATATAAGAGCAGGCAGAGCAGGATTCTTGTGATGACCACCGCCGCAAATACCGTTCTTTGTTATGAGCCGCAGATTCAGTTTAAACTCAGTAAAGGCAAGCTTCTTTGGCGATGATGTGTACAGCGTTGGATTTTACATTTAGCGAACATTTGCGCTGAATAAGCTGTGCACGCAACGCATCGAGATTCTGGCACCTTCTCCGAAAACACATGATTGATCTCGGCTGGCGCCCTTAAAAGCTCCCTGTTTTCTGACAGCGGAAAGCCTTAAGTGATTGACAGCTAATATGAACCAATATAGCGGCAGGGAAGTTCGATTCAGCACAATTTTAGAAAAAATCAAAACAAGTCGCACTACAACCATTATATGCAGTCGCACAAATGCTCCCAAATATATTATGAGGTCGCATAGATTAAATTTTGGCTGCATATGCGACCAAAATGGTCGCAATTTCGAGGCCTGTATATATATATATATATATATATATATATATATATATATATAGTGAGTGACAGTTTAAAATGGCCACTACCACCATGTGTGGCATCGCGGCAGGACACTAATTTATACTTCTGCATTGAGTGATCGGCGTGGCCCACGGTGCCTGACTTGCGCGTAGCTGTGCATTTATATTTCATGCGCACTGTTTGACAGTAGGTTTTTATAGTCCTCTGTGTCGAGTTTCTTCACGGGTATTTAGTTTTTTCTGAACGCTACAAATAGCTAAAACTCACCCATTCAGAGGTGTGAACCAGTGGACGTGCAACAACTTTAATCATAAGGTAAACACAAAAGTTTCCATCTGGAGCTCCTTCACAAGACTCCACACTTGTAAACAATCGATTCATCAGGCTTGCGACTCTCAGCGCCACACATGCTCATTACCGGTACCTAGGCGACCAATCACAGAGCTTGCACTACGCGTCGTTGAGCATGTAGTTACATTTTTTGAGAGGTGCACGTCAACGTCAGCATTTAATGCAGAAGTGCACTTAATGCAGAAGTATAAATCAGCCTTAAGGGATTAGTAAAATGTGTTCAGGTGTAACAGCAGTTTACAACAATTCCGGATGCAAGCAAAAATATAGAAATATACAGCTGTAAATTCCCTGCTACTCCTAAATGAAGATAGGATAACGAAACAAGGCAATATAATTCCTTCATAAATCATTAAAAACTGGTTAACAAGCTTTATTAATATTGTAAACTGGTTAAGTGCAATGAGGATTCGTTTTGGAAATTAAAACTAGATATACGTAAAAGACAACTAAAATGAAAGTACAAACATAAATAAATAAATGAATAAATAAATAAATGGATTTTTTTCTAAGTTTAGAATTTTGTGACAAACCTCAAATAAAACTAATGAATTAAACATGTACTGGTTCAGATAACTATTGCTCAAATGGAGCAATATTGGAAGCTTTTAAGTCAATACTTAAGTAAATAAACAAAGAAAATCCCTAAAAACTATATCAAACAAAATATAATATAAAATGTAATATTAAACACACACACACACACACACACACACACACACACACACACACACACACACACACACACACTATGAATGTTTCCAAGAGATGGGTTGTGGCTGGAAGAGCATCCACTGCGTAAAATATGTGCTGGATAAGTTGGTGGTTCATTCCGCTGTGGCGACCCCAGATTAATAAAGGGACTAAGCGAAAAGAAAATGAATGAATGAATGATATATGGTATATTTTCTCATATTTCAACAATAAAACCAGCTTAAGTACTATAAGGAGTTTGTGTGTTTATAAATGGTCAATTAATGTGTTATCTAATAGTGTGTAATTTATTTTAGACATTCAGACAAACTGGCCATAACAAACACATCTGTCGCTGTAGAGTATCCTTGTTCACTGTGTGTTGTGTGGCCTGCTGACCCATTAATTGTTATAGTGATTCTACTGCAAGGTTAGACTCCTGCAAAGCTGCACAGCTGGACAGATGGCCCAGTCAAGGTCATGCATGTGCTCCTATATTTGTGCGGTCCAACAGAGGATAAGCAGTAAGAAGCTGTGCTCATTTACAATATTTTAAAAGTGCTGTCATAATTATATTGTCTGAGGTGTATATTTGAAGATAATATATTATTAAATACAGTTTGTTGTTTTTAAAAGCTCAAGATACTAATAGTAATAGGACAAAATGTTATGCCAATATTGTAAAAGTACCTTTTAGACACCAAATGATAAGTTACATTATCTGGTTTTACTCTGCCAGAATAATAAAGCCAAATAAAATGCGTATATAACTAATAGAAATGTGATATGATGGCAGTTAAAAACAAAACACAAACCATGTACAATCAACATGGGTCTATGGGTAACATTTGTAGTGAGTGAAAAAAAATCAATAATGCAGTACTGCAATACTGTGTATATAGGCCATGCTTACTCATTGGGTCAAGTAGATCAATTTTAAACTGTATATGGTCTGTTACTAGTTACCCATCCTTTTAATGTAAGCCATTGGTTGGTCTATGTTTTGGCTATGCATATCTACTAATGATTAAGTAAAACCTCCACCCCCTCTGGAGCCCCTCAGATCTTATTAAAATCTAACAGATGATTTTTATCAATCTACAGACAGAAAGCTGGCCTTTTCTAATAGCACTGACCCCATTACTGTTGACATCACCCTGTTATTCTTTCTCTCAACGATCGACAATTAGCCCTAAGGCATGTACCACACTGAAGTTCAGAGTCTGACTGGAAGTTGCTATTACATACTAATAAATCAAAGTGGGTGGAGGTTTGCTTAAAAATAAATAAATAAAAATAAACAGGCAAAAAACACATATAAAACATTCTGTTTATCTATTGTATCATATTATTGTACAAATTAAGTATACATATGCTGGGTTCCACATAATCCCTTCATGTCGTCCCAACACAAATAATTTAGGTTACCGTAATGGTTTTTACAATTTTTACTATTTTACAAAGTAAATAGGCTGAACAGACTAAACATAAAAGAATTAAGTTGTCCCAAAAAATCCTCAAGAATTGTGGTAGTTAGTTAGAACAAGGAGCCTTTTTTTGAGTGTATATACTGTACATTCACCGGCCACTTTATTAGGTACACCTGTCTAACTGCTCGTTATCACAAATTTCTAATCACATGGCAGCAACTAAATGTATTTAGGTCAAGACCATCTGCTGCAGTTCAAACCGAACATCAGAATAGGGAATAAATGTGACTCAAGTGACTTTGAATGTGTTGGTGCCAGACAAGCTGGTCTGAGTATTTCAGAAACTGCTGATCTACTGGGATTTTCATGTACAACCATCTCCAGGGTTTACAGAGAATGGTCCGAAAAAGGTAAAATATTCAGTTCTGTGGGCACAAATGCTTTGTTGATGCCAGAGGTAAGAGGAGAATGGCCAGATTGGTTTGAGCTGATTGAAAGGCAACAGTAACTTAAATAACCACATGTTGCAACCGAGGTATGCAGAAGAGCATCTCTGAAAGCACAACGAGTCGAACCTTGAGGCAGACGGGCTACAGCAGCAAAGGACCACACCGGGTTCCACTCCTTTCAGCTAAGAACAGGAAACAGGCTACAATTTGCACAGGCTCACCAAAATTGGACAATAAAGGATTAGAAAAATGTTGCCTGGTCTGATGAGTCTCAATTTCAGCTACGACATTCGGATGGTAGGGTCAGAATTTGGCATCAACAACATGAAAGCATGGATCTATCCTGCCTTGTATCAATGGTTCAGGCTGGAGGTGGTGATGTAATAGTGTGGGGGATATTTTCATGACACACTTTGGGCCCATTAGTACCAATTGAGCATCGAGTCAACACTACAGCCTACCTGAGTATTGTTGCAGACCATGTCCATCCCCTTATGACCACAGTGTACCTATCTACTGATGGCTACTTCCAGCAGGATAACAGGTCATGTCATAAAGCGCAAATCATCTCAGACTGGTTTCTTGAACACGACAATGACTTCACTGTACTCAAATAGCCTCCACAGTCACCTTTGGAATGTGGTGAAAAGGTAAATTTGCATCATGGATGTGCAGCTGACAAATCTGCAGGAACTGTGTGACGCTATCATGTCAATATGGACCAAAATCTCTGAGGAATATTTCCAGTACCATGTTGAATCTATGCCATGAAGGATTAAGGCAGTTCTGAAGGCAAAAGGGGGTCCAACCCAGTACTAGTTAGGTGTACCTAATAAAGTGAGCGGTAAGTGTGTGTATATATGTATGTGTATATGTTTATTCTATTCTATTTATTACTTTATTATTAATAATATTTTAATCACATAGGTGAGATCTTTTTTTATTGTTATATTTCTGAAGATAATTTACTTATATTAATTTGATTATTATTGCTGTTATTGTTGTTATTGTTAATAATAAAATAATCAATGACAAAAAAGCAAGACAGACAGGGTCAGGTTGTGGATGTGAGAGTGTGAATCCAAGTGTTAAGTAAACGATCTTCTGCTCAAACACACAGCTTCACACTTTACATAATCTAGCCTTGAGGCTTTACTACGCTCAAATAAGATTCCTAAAATCTCAGTAGTTTGGCTCAAACCAGCAGCTTGAGGCAGGGTCTTTAGCTCTTAAACTGAAATACACACATTCAAAGATCTGGGCTCTGACCCAAATCCCTTAGGGCAAATGTTTAATAAGGGTCTGAATGGGCCTCTGAGTGAGGCTGTGGCGGCAGTGGAGGCTGGTTTAGTATAGATTGATATGTGCCAAGCCACAATGGCAGGCTTTTAAAATTTCACATTGTGGTACTAAAATTACAGCATTCATGATGAATGATGCTTGTATAAAATTTGAGATTATATTTAAGATCCAACTGTACATGCATTAGATCTTTGGTGTTCTGTATAAAATAAAAAGAGTAAAAATATTAAGAAATAAGAAATCATATAAAGTTGCAATTATACTTAATATACCTACTATAAATTAAAGCATTAACGTATGCTGTATATTTTTGTTTTCACAAGCTTTGGAGACGTAACATAAATTCTGCTTTTAAATAATAGGTCACATACAGCTTTCATCATGAGCCACGGCTGTGTTCAAAATGACATCACTGTTTTCAAAGTGCATTACGAAGGCAACGTGGAGCCAACATCTTAAACCAACGTCATATTGACGTCAAATACTTACAATAATACATTTATTTGTCAGGTATGGCAATCAAAATCCAACATCTGATAGACATCATAGTGGTAACGTCCACACAACGTCAAGCTGTAACATCATTAGACCTTGGTATTTAATTGATTTTAGGTTGGACGTTGGACATTGACATAGGCCTGACATTGGGTTCTGATGTAAATCCAATTTTCATTTTCAAACAAAATGCAACGTCCCCATGACGTTGGGGTTTAAGGTCAATCTGACGTCATGTTGACGTCTTGTGCCTGCTGGGTGTTTAAGGCCATTTCGGTCATCATACAGTAAACATCCGCCATCTTCTCATCAGTGACATGCATCTAAACAGTCTCTGGGTTATTGCATGTAAAGATTTTGGACATCTTTAATGCTTCCGAATTGTTTACTGCAATTATAAATGTCCCATGTCTTGAGGTAGTTCATTATGATGCGATTTACCTTCTATGTGCGATTTGATTGGACAGGAATCACAGGACCGATTTTTCTAATACCAATAAGACAAGAAAAAATAAAGTAGTGACTGCAGGTTGAAGGATAGTAGTGGAGTAAAAGTACCAATACTGCACAAAAAATGTACTCAAGGTAAAGTAAAAGTACACGTTTTTAAAACTACTTAGTAAATTACAACTTCTGAGAAAAACTACTCAATTACAGTAATTTCAGTATTTGTAATTTATTACTTTACACCACTGGTAACCATGCAACATGTGACCTTAGTTGACTAACAATGGTTTTCGGAAACGCACCCCAGAGTGAGTCTCCAGTTTAAAATGAACTGATTCAGATGATTCAGTCATGGTGAGTCTCCATTGTATTTTTCACTGAATGGCTCAAAATGAGCCACTGAATAAAATCTTTAAATGCGAACAAGTCCGAATTTGTGAATTAGCATCTAAACTGAGTGGTTTTACTTAATTTAACATAATCTCTACTTTTAATCAATTACATGAGTATTTGAGTATACTGTACACCACTGTAAAAATACATGATAAGAAATACGAACCACAACTTTATACAGTTACCTCTTAAATATGACACAATGAATATTTTTATTTTTATTTCAATTAAAATAAAAACATTTAAATGCAGCCTAACAGTAATAAAAATAGACATTTGTGCCACTATTAGATGACTTACAATATAATAGGCTTATGAAGGCACCATGCAAGATTTTCTCAAGGCCACTGATAAAAAACACTTGAAAACTGAACATTCTGTCCTACCCAACTACATAATTTTTTAGGCAACAGCTAATAGTCAGTGATATTCTAGCAGATGGAGGGAGAAAGATTGAACAAATACATTGTTGCCATGGCTTTGTCACCAAACATTTCCCTCAGCTACAGTATTAGAAGCACCTTTATGTGCACGTAATAGCAAAATAATGGCAGGAGAACATAATGGTGTGGCCTGTCTGACCTTTCTCTTGACGAAAGCAATGGGATGCATAATCACACACACACAAATATGTCAAAATGGTGTTACGTTAGGATCACTGGACTGTTTAAGGGAGCATTTAGATAAAGGGCTAAAGCTATAAACCCTATGGCAACTGACGGCGTGCATGACCTGGTTAGCCCGGTCCCACATGTTTGCAGGAGCTTGGCCCAGTTTCAAGATCACAGAGGGACAGTTGTTAACTACTGTTCCCAAGAGATGCCTTCAACTGAGACTCAATCCATCCTCAATCCCAACATTTGATTTTGCAACATTTTAGAGACCAGCTGTAAGCTTCTATTAAAAATGTCAAACAAACATAATCCCACATGGACAGATGCATGAACATGACCAAAGGATTGGGCTTCATCTTTAAATTCATTATGAGCATTTGATAAGACGCCACTGATGCTGGCAGAAACACTGAAGAGGTCTTTTACTCATATAGATAATGTGGGTTATCTTGCTTTCTCCAATAAGCTCTCAGATGTTTCTCTGTTGGGACTGAACTACAGTAAACTGTACTGGAGTACATGCATTATGAATAAATTAGGAAATTAGGGCAGTGCGATATTGGTAAAATCTGATATTGCGATATGTAGTTTTCCTACAACGTATTAGTGATGTTTTCCCAGCACTGGGTTGGGGCTGGAAAGGCATTCACTGTGTAAAACAAGCCGGAATAGTTGGTGGTTCATTTCGATGTGGTGGCCCCTGATAAATAAGGAACTAAGCTAAAGGAAAATTAATGAATATTAGCTATGTGAATGAAGTTTCCCCAGATAGTTTAAATAGCTCTATTTAGAAAGAATCCGTCAATCTTTATTGATTGAGATGTTTTTGTGAGTGATTTGTGCAATAAATGTGATAAATAAATGTTAAAAAAAATTATAAATGGGTGTTTGATGGGGTGTCACGGACGAAAGTGAGGACTGGGTGGGTTGTCGTGGACGAAAGTGAATAGCCGGGCCGACCCTAGGCGGTGGCCTAGGTCGCAAATATGAATGCACCGGCCCTGGTTACAAATGTTAATATTTATAGGCTCTATACACAGCTAGAGTTTTAAAGCCAATGATAAACGTCCAGTGAAAGCTTAATGTGACTATTTTCAAGGTTGCTTTTACAGCATCGATTTTGTTATGTAGTTACAATACATTCAGTTAAATACACCGAAGCAGTCATTTAGTTGTTCAAGTTTAAAACAAGATGAAATATCGTTTTAACCACTAGCGCCGTCAGTAGCAACAGGCTAGTTACTTTTAAAGACATGGCAGGGAAAAACTGAATTTAATGCACTGCTTCTTGTCCGATCAGAAAACCACTTCATATCGTATATGTAATGTAACAGGTAGTGAAGATCGCTGATTTTTAAAGAAATCAGATCTTAAACGTGACAATTTTGTAATGGAAAGACAGTTCACTGTCTGCATATAGCCCATTGCCTGAATGCTTTAAACTGTTACCATATTTACCAAATTCTACAATTTTATTTTTTATTTACACTATTTTTAACTAATATTTTGCATTTAAAAATATGGCAAAAAGTTAATGTGTAGATAGCATTTGGAAAATTATAAAGAGAAACATCGTTAAGTTTAAATGTTTAGCTATTCAGTTTTCACTCACACTATTTTACAAAAAAAGATACAAATTTAAAACTTTTAAGAGTAAAAACAGCCATCTGGATGATGTTTAGATGGAAAATGAATGCATCAGTCTGTCTTTATACAATCTTCTTTCAACAAATTTCAAGTTTAAGTCCACTGATGCCAATCTACTGACTGTACTGTAAGTTTTGTTTATCAAATAAAATGCAATCCAGGCTGATTATTGATACGTACCCCTGTATACATTTCTGGAGATTGCGAAATACATCCCAGGAGCTACGTTTTTTGCAGTTTTTGCTTTTGTGAATCCAGCAGAGGCCGCTGTGAACGCTTTTTCAGATCCCAAATTTCTCTTGTGAGTGCGATTTATGCCTGCTGTTCTCACGTAAATCCACCAGAGGCCGCTGTCGACTGACTGACTTAGCAAATGACTCAATCAATGTGACCATGGTTTATCCACAGCAGCTGTGTGGGTAAAAACACTATTTGTAAAGCTGTTTTATGTTCATACAATACATGACAGCTGGGTCAGTGGCATTGTGAATGTAGATATGAATGTTCCTCTGTGATTACACTTGTAAAGGTTTAAATCATCAAATCATTTATCATTTAGGTTTGCATGATTGAATCAAGATTTTAAATAATGGTGTAAAGTGGTGTAAAGTAACAAATTACAACTACTCAAACAACTGTAATTGAGCAGTTTTTCTCAGGAATTGTAATTTACTAAGTAGTTTTTAAAAAGTGTATTTAAGTACATTTTTAGTGCAGTATCTGTACTTTTACTCCACTACTTTTCTTCAACCTGCAGTGACTATTTTATTTTTTCTTGTCTATGGGGATTAGTAAACATCCAACCTAAAACCAACCAAATATCAACGTCTAATGATGTTACAGCTTGGCGTTGTGTGGACGTTAACACTATAATGTTTATTAGATGTTGGATTTTAGATGCCATACCTGACGAATAAATGTCAGTATTTTGACGTCAATGTGACGTTGGTTTTAGATGTTGGCTTGACGTTGGATTTTGGTCACTTTCTAACACAAGCTAAAATCAACCAAATGTCAACATCATTTGACGTCAGTACTGGACATCAAACTAACATTGTCATTAGACGCTAGCTGGACATTGAATTTGGTCACCTGACATCACAACTTAAGTCTAACCTAATATTAACATCTTAAGACGTTATGTGCCTGCTGAGCAATAACTAAATGCACTACAGAATGTTACGTTTACACACATCCACAAATTACATGTAAATTCATCAGGTTTTTACAGCGTAATACTCACTTCTCACTACTCTTGAACACTTCTGAAAGGTCTACTTTTTACTCATAATTTGAGTAATGTTTACAACAGATACTTTTCTACTTGCATTACATTTTGGGCAAGTAATGGTACTTTTACTCAAGTATGATTTTTCAGTACTCTTTCCACCTCAAGGGTTTCCAAACAGTATGATGTGACTTAAGTGACTTGGTCAGTATCATTTATGGCTTGAAATACTGATTCAAAACAAATGATCTGTAGCTTTAAAGCTTCATGAAGCAACATTTTGAAAGCATCCCTCACTGATTCAGTAAGGTTGTTGAATCAAACATTATTTGTTCGAATTAATGAAATTTTGTTTATTGTGTGGAAAACTTTTTCCTCAATTTAAATCCATGATTGAGCCTAATGAAATATCTGTAGCTATTATACACGTACTGTATGTATGCATCTTACCGGCAAAAAGCACCAATACCATCAATCACGTAACACTGTCCCCCATTGAAGCAGTATCCAGTAAAAATGTTGCACGGTGACACGCAAGTGCCGTTTCTACGCACAAATCCAAAAAGACAACCAGAGTTGCCAAGCACATTTGCCGCTCCGGGTGAACTTTCTCCAGATCCACCATAATCAACAACCCTTGTGTTGGAGGGTACCGCACTGCCAATGAAAGGAACGTTTTCGTCTTCCATGTCGGGTGGCGTTGGTTGGCTCTCCTCTAGATACACTTCAGTTGGTGAGTAGTCAGGTGACAGATAATCATAGAAATCAGTCCAGGATGTTGGATCTCCTCCCTGGAGCTCCTGAGCCAAACCAGGAGGATCATGGACAATCTCCAGTTGAGGAGAAGGTCTGTGAAAATTGACCGTGATGATTTCTTCTGGATTGGAATGACTGGACTCGTGAACTCGAGAACTCGTGACCAGATCTAACAAAGTTCCATCCGCTTGTAGTTTCTTGCTCTTCCAATGCGGGGCGCTGTCCTGCATTCCATCCTCATTAAAATCTAGCTGGGAGAGTGCTTGTTTTTGGGAACCAGCTAGAGTGGGCAGCCGGGCAGCTATGCCACCTATTGTAAGACCAACCAGGTGATCCTTTTCAGCGGAATCAACAGTGATTTCTGTGATTGCACTGGTTGAGGTTTCTCCACCGCTGCCAGACTCGTCTCCAGCTCGTGGTTTCCGAGAGTGAACATGTGCCCGGGCAATTGGTGTGCTCTCACCTGGAAATCCAGGCTTTACTTCCACGCCATTCAAATCTGAGGAGTTAGTGCCGGTAGAATTGGAGATAAATGAACTGCCTGAAAAACAAATAATATTAAGTTTAGACTGCATTTAAAAGGAAATCATTTGCAACAATATTGTAGGTAGGTCACATTATGCTCAAAAGTAGTATGCTTACTGTATTCAGGTAAAAAAAATTGACAAAAGGTACCCAGGTGGCCTACGATTTTTATTGAAATTCTGGAGTATACAACTGATATTTTTCTTTCGTATGGCCACATGGAGAATTTGTGACTGACAGTGAAGCAACATAAATAGCAAATGCAGAATGTCTATCTGTAGATAACAATCATGCATAGAAGATGAAAATGCAGATGCAATTGCAGACTTTAGATGCAGACTAAGTCAAAAATTTACAGTATATCTGTTTTTGCTGCTTGAATGATACTTGGAATTCATAGTTCTCTATTTCTTCCCTTGTTTTCACATACACTGCTGCAAGTACAAAGAGAATTGAATGGCAGACATCTGCAAATATAT
>CAIGQZ010032086.1:3908152-3923205 GCA_903798205.1 Danio tinwini | reverse complement strand
AACATTTTTGGTTCTATACACCAACACAATTGATTTGAAATGAAACCAAAGAGTTTTTAAAGGAATAGAAGTGGAATGTTATGCAATGGACAAGTCAATCACCTGACCTGACTCTGATTGAGCTTGCATTTCACTTACTGAAGACAAAACTGAAGCCCCAAGAACAAGCAGGAACTATATATATATATAGTTCCTGTTTGTTCTTATATATATATATAATTCAAATAAACTCTATACTTTTTTACCTTCTTTTTCTTAAATAAAACCTTTAAAATCATCAAAAGCACAAACTGTTTTTTTCTTGATCACCTAACCACCATATTGAAGACTCAATTTACGGTTTCTAAAAATCTATCTCTGATAGATCTCAAAATCTATCTCTGGTGGCAAATAAATGACACAATGACACCTTTAAAAATAAAGAACTCTCATTTAAAATGGTGATTTTCATTACTTAACCACTTAAGGAAATCAAACAAATGCACTATTTTCAAATGCACTGTCAAATGCAATTCTTTTTGTGCTTAGTGCTGCATAAAAACGGTATCTGAATATGTACTGTACTGTTAGATTTGACTTTGTGATAAATTCAACCGAAAAACGTCACACCTTCACCATCACAACCGCTTTTTACCACAAAGCCACCAACTCTAGAGACATGTAGAGAGAGAACAAAAGACAAAATATATAGTCTATCTCACACAAACAGACAAATCTGCTTAATTATACACTGCTGTGCGCAAGGCCCCAGATTTCTTTGCAAAGCTGCTTGTGGTAGCTGGATTAGGAGCTCTGATTTACTAATGTAGCCCCCTGAACCTGGGCCAGGATTGGGATTCAGATTAGGATTAAAGGCTGTAGGTTGAGACTTGCATTGGTCAGTCTGGAGACGAGGAAGCTTTAACGCACAAAAGATAAACACACAATGGGGATTCCTCTTTAGTACTGGAAAATCTCACTGGCCTAACTCTCTTGGAAGTGTTTATTCCTAATGCTGTAAACAATCTAATGCAATCGACCTCAAATGTGAACATGCAATGAAATCTCTGATTGTCTAATATTATCTTATGAGAACTACTTTCTCATACGCACTTGTACAGAGCACCTCAAACCTGTATATTTACAACATATCTGTACATACAACTCGACATCCAGATCTTTTTGACTTAACTGCATCTCTGTTTAATGTTTATTGCCTTTTCTTTTCTTGTATTTAATTTCGTGTTGTCACTCGTCACTTTATGTACACTGGAAGCTTCTGTTGCCAAAACAAATATCTTGTGTGTGTGAAGCACACTTGGCATTAAAACTAATTCTGATTCTGATATCAATACACTCTTTTTATGTTCACTATCACTTACTGGTTATTTAGTTCTTGTCTGCTTAGCAGTCACGCTGTCACTAAATCTGGACCTAAGCATACTATATAAAATAATGGCTTGTTGGCATATATTTCAAATCAGACTTCCAAAACATTGTCATGTGGGTACACATAATAGTATTTTTTATCAGTTGAGAAATGATGAAAAGCTTACAAACTGTGTAAATGTGCGCCTATTATAGATTTTTTAAATTGACACTTCATACAATGTAAAGAAAACATCCCGTTGAATTTTAAATCCGATAGTGTACCATGTAAAAAGTGATGGACTCTCAAAAAGAAAGAGTCCACTCAGAGCCATTAATATGATTGATTCTTCAAATGGGTCTTTAACCATTTCATTGTGATGTCGTGGTGAAACATTGCCCACCAACCTGTTGCTTGAGCTGTCCCAAGACAACTTCCCCCCTCCCTGAAACACTGTAGTGCATTCTAGTGGAGCGGATTGCATCATGTCACAAAGATGCTGTAATCTGCACTAAGGGAAAAATGTTTTTCTGTTGGTTAAAAACGAGGCTATGAGGAATCAATAGTTAAAGTTAATTGACATTAATTCCACAATATAGCCTCAATCTTGTGCTGAGTTTCCGTCATTTTACTGATGACTGCTACAATGTGCCATTCGCTAGCTGTATGTTATTAAAGGAAGGAAAAGTACCAAAGACTACACATGTGTCAAACCTTGACAGGGATTTTTATTTATTATTAATATGTATTTAGTTGTGTGGCGTGATCACACTGTGCAGCTTGTGCTTAAGCAGCTAAATTGGCTTTCACACTAGACATGGAAAGCGCTGTGCTGTTTGCCTTTCTTTGTAAATACTTGGAGTTGATGACGAAAACAGTAATACAAACTACAGTGCTAAATTGTTGCATTCGCAGGTGTTTGTGTCTGTGTGTCTCTTTCTCTTTTTGGGCTCTATTTTAACGATCAGGGCACAAAAGCATTAAGGGCATTTTGCTATTTTAAGGACAGAAAAATATGCTCTGCGCCGCAGCTCATGGTTTAACAGGGTTGTGATTATTCTCTTAATGAGTTATGGGTGTGTTTTGACAATAAACTAATCAGAGTCTCATCTACCATTCCCTTTAAGAGTTAGTTGCGTCGTGTCATGGTGCATTTGCTATTTACATGGTGGACTTTGTAAGTCGAAAAACTGAATGCTTCACTAGCGAGAAAATAATTAAACAGAGCATCTGCAGTGCGAGGATAAAGAACGAGCCTCCTCCAATCTGCCTTTACATTCACTTTCTCTGTCTCTCTTTCGTGGATAAGGAAATGGTGTTGTACACTCCACTAAAGACATCCATTAACCTACATAATTAATTTAGTTTGTTAAGCGCAAAGATTTGTTTCAAAATTATTTCTAAATTCAGTTCTTATTTCCAGCAAATTAATAAATAAGCAATAATAATGAAGTGTGGTCAAAAAATGTATTATCTGAAGATATATTCAAACACATTTTAATCCTTTAATTCATTTTCATATGTACAGATATTTGCGTATTGCTGTACATCCTGCGTGTTTTAAGCAATGTGTAAGTGAGGCGAACAACTGGTGGTCAACAACAAGCTGGTCTATTGCACAGTCTATTTTACTTCCTCAAAATAGCAAAGCGCCAACAATGCGCCTTAACATACCTCTTTTCTACACAAAGTGGTGCAAATGGATTTGCTATTTAAACAACGTGGTGGAAAATGGGAAAATTAAGGTTGCAATGGTCTGAAAATAGCAACACGTTGGGGCAAATACTTCTTGCGCCTTATTGTGCCGGGTGTATGATAGGGCCATTTCTCTCTCGCTCTTTTCCTCTGCAGAGGAAACGGGCCCTGGGATTGGCTGGAGTGACCCAGGGCATCTTTTAAAAAAAGGGAAATGGGTGTGGAGTGGGAGAGTGAGTTGGTTGGTGTGCTGCTTGGTGTTTAATGTTGTAGAAAAAATACAGTATATAGTGGCGGATTGTTATGATTGTGCCTTCCCGTTTTGCGTGTGAGTAAATTTTGACTTTTGTTTGTTGTTTATCCATCCATGTGTTGCGATGACATATGATGACGTGTGCAGGTGTTGTAGTGCTGTCCTATTTCTTAGGAGTAAATTTTAAAACCCTTCCCCTTTACACTCTGTTTCAAGAGCCAAGGGGAAGGGGTAGGGGTACAAAAATAGAATTGGGATTGGGCCTAAGTGTCTGGTGTGAGCCAGATCTGGGCCAGAATAAAAGCAAACTGTGGCCCAGAATAGGGTCAGTTCTGGTTCATTTGGTTGAATTCTGGCTGGTATGTGGTATTGCTATGGCTTAATTGTGGCCCAGATCTGGCAAACAGGAGCGGACCGCCTAAGTGCCATCATTCCATGTGGGTATGTGGGCCGGATGTAAGTGTCTGGTGTTGGCCGAATTTTAGCCACATGAATTTTGTTTGCTGGGTAGTCATGCACATTTTCTATGTCTCCAGCTAGCCACTCCCCTCCTTCTAAAACACATGATAGACTTGTTTTACACTTGATTTTAGGTTTGTGATAAAAACTTGCAGATTGCAGACTTGTAAGAGACCCCTGTATGCTCTTGCAGACTCGTGGACTTCTTGAAGACGCTGTATGACTGCAGACTAACCAACATGTCTCAATAGACTAATTTCTCACGGTCGCCATTTAAGAAGCAAAATCGAGGCTGCGGTGGGAAGAAACCCGGAAATATCGCCTGAGTCACACAGGAATGTTGTGTACCTGGCTGAACATCTTATCAGTAAAGAGAAAGCGACACATTTTTATCATTTCACCGTCTTCCGAGTGAGCCGTAGGTCCTTTCTGAATGGAAAGTGAAAATAAAAAGGGATATCAGACCTAATTTTCTGCTGGGTTAAGAGAAATGGCACTAGTTAGCTACTGTTTTCTTTCCCAAACACACGTTTTAGATGCCTTTTATCAAAATTTTGTTACTGAAATTTATAAAAAACGTAAATTTCCTACTAACATTTAAGCACTGTTGAACGCAACATCGCTGATTTGCCAGTGTTCAACAGAAATGACTTTGATCTGCCGTAGAGGTCATCAGTTCACTGCACTTAACCGATGTTTACTGAGTGCACAGACGAGCGATCTGCTGATGACTTGACTGATCTTTGCAGCTTTAAAATGCTCCAGTGTTCGTGCATCTGTGTTTGCGCTCAGTGAAGTGCGGTGAACTGATGACCTTCACGGCCAATCATAGTCATTTCTGTTGAGCATTGGTGAATACTATGGCAAATCAGCTTTGTTTAAGAACGTGCTCAGCTGCGCTTAAATGTTAGCGAAAATGGACGTGTTTTAAAACTTCACTGCCGGGACAACACTATTACAGACAACACGAGGGTGTGCTACAGATGACATTGATGTGCATTGTTTTATCGCTCACCAGGATACATCAGCAATCAGGGAAGCCCCCACTGTGTTTACCTGGTGCCATGAACTGAAGCCTAGGAGGACACTTACAGTAAGTGTATTACTCTTAAAGAGATTGTAATGTTGTTTGATGCCTAATATGCTTTTAATTGTTTAAATTAAACGTAACTGAATGATATTAAAGTGGTTTACACCATATCTGTGTTCTGAAGTCGTGGCAACAGCTGGAGGTTTGTAGCCCACAGCATGTTGTTGCAATGTTTACAGTGCTGATCCTATACTTCCGGGTTTCTTTCCACTGCAGCCTCACGTTTGTGTTTTAAAATAAGCGTATAAAGGAATTCTGCTTGTTTGAGTCTCCTCAAATTGGGTTTTCTCATTCATTTATTTTTTATCCAACAGTACACCTCTAGCCATTTTTAGGGTTCCTTGCTGGAAATACAATAAATGAAAGTATTGAACAGTTATTAATGAAAAAGCATTCAAACAACAAATTTACATGGCGCATTTCTTGTTTTCCCAAAGTTTGTGTATAAAGCTCATTGTAGTTCATCTTTAACAATCCCTAACAAAAAACTGGGATAGTCATTTTTTTCTGAATGTCTTTTAGCATCTGCTTTACTTTGACTGACAGTGTGAAATTCTGTTACCATGGGTATCCGTGGTATAATTCCTCTTCTCGGTTAATTAAATGCAAGTCACACATCAACCGCTAACAGACACACACAGTTGCCAAGAAGCAATGTAAAGAGGCTGCCATTTTGGAACATCTCAAAAGCCATGTAAAACAGAGACCCCTCTGTCTGATCCACTTGAATCACTTCCTGTCTTTCTACCATTCATTTATTCACACAGTCCCCCTGGAGATGCCAGTGTATGCATGAATCATTTCTCACGTATACTTTATGTGAGGTTCAAGTATTTGATCCAATTCTTATCCAAGTTCCCATCAGTTTAATATCAACTAAATAAACTAAATGATAGTGCCACTGAACTGACAAATATATATGATATTATACAAATAAAACCCCTGTTAGCCCTCAAAGACAGAGCAGGAGAGAGGCTACAAGAAAAAAAGAAACAAACACTTGTTTTGATTTGCATAACTCTTTGCAAAAGGGTCACCTGACAGAAAAGAGAGGTTGGGGGAAAGTGAGACGCTGAAATAAAAAAAATAAAAAAACACATGGTATAATGGAGTGAAGATGAGAAAATGTGACAGTGAGAGTGTGTTTCTCCTTCCGCCCATTTGAAGACTAGTGCCAAAGCCTTTGAGAGGGATTTCTGTCGCCTATTTAGTAAGCATGTCAAGATCGCAAGAGAGATGGGAATAGACAGAAACAAGGGGAGTAAGACGATCAAGAGTGAGAAAGAAAAACTATTTTCTCATGACCTCACCAGTTAGTCATTTAAATGAGTATGAGTGTGTGAAAGTATGCTGTCTTCATTCTCTCACACTGCTTATGGCTATTGTTTAAAATCACATAAATCAGGTTAGTAATAATTGAAGGCCATGGTAAATTTTAATTCTTCCGTACCGTACTGTACCCTTAAATAAAGTATACAGCAAGCATTTTAAAGTTCTTTCTTTATCCTCATTAAAAAACAAAATACAATCTTCCTTTCTCAGTCTGTAGTTGACATTTTTGCTTATGTAACACTCTTGAGGGGGGAACTATGCATGAAAAATTGCAAATGTCAACATCTCCTCTTGCTGCCCTCCCACTTTCTTTCTTTCTCTCTCTTTCTTTCTCTTTGATGACCTGAACAGACCTGTATTCTGGGGGAGTATTTGAGGTAAAGTGTCAACATGAACCACGGAAAGAGGCCTATGTACAAAGATAAAGCAATAACACCGGAATTACAGTGGTCTTTTTGATTTTAAATAAGAAATTATGAAAATATTAGGCGTTCTTCACAATATTGTCTTTTGTTTTTAGAGTACACTACCTGACAAAAGTCTTGTTGCCTATCCAAGTTTTAGGAACAACAAATAATAACTTGATTTCTAGTTGATCATTTGGTATCAGAAGTGGCTTATATGAAAGGCAAAGGTCTCTAGATTACGCCTCTAGACATTTTGTTTTTTATGATCATGCCTTGATTTTAAATGATTTAATTAGGACAGTAAGGTCTGACTTTGTCACTTTCAGAAATAATGTACAGTGAAAAATCTAAACTCATGGTGCAGTGGAAAAAGAATTAATATTGTGTATGACTCCATAAGCTTGGTCGACTGCACCCATCCTGCTCCAATCCTGCATCTGGAATGGAAAAGAAAGCTTTCCAGAGTCCCAGAGTTCATCAAGATTATTTGGGTTTATCTTGAATGCCTCTTTCATCTTAACACAAACATGCTCAATAATGTTCATGTCTGGTGACTGAGCTGTCCAATCCTGCAGCAACTCGACCTCTTTTGCTTTCAGGAACTTTGATGTGGAGGCTGAAGTATGAGGAGCGCTATCCTGCTGACAAATTTGCCCTCTTCTGTGGTTTGTAATGTAATCGACAGCACAAATGTTTTGATACCTGTTGATGTTGCCATCCACTCTGTAGATCTCTGACATGCCCCCATAATAATTGTAACTCCAAACCATGATTTTTCTTTCACCAAACTTGACTGATTTTTGTGAGAATCTTGGGCCCATGCGGGCTCCAAAAGTTCTTCTGCAGTATTTGTGATGATTGGGATGCCGTTTAACAGATGATTCATCAGAAAAATCTACCACTTTTCCAAATGATCAGAACTTATTAATTGTTGCTCTTACAACTGAGATATTGATATCACCAACCATATTGAGTCAAAAACAGTCTTGGAACTGACTTACATTTTCCAGAAACACTTAAAATGCAAACAATGTATTAAAGGTCGGCATAAAATGACAATATATTTTCAAAAAGTCAGTCATTTATCTTATCACAAACAATTAATTTGCACACATTTCATTTTTAAATATATATTTTTACATCAGAATGTCATAACTTGATCTTCTGGTGAATAAAACAAAACTACTCTGTCTGTTTAAACCCTGACACTTTCTTAATCTTAACGCCTCAATGTCTTTAAAGCAGTGTTTCTCAACCACGTTCCTGGAGGACCACCAGCTCGGCATATATTCCATGTCTCTTTAACCAGACACATCTGATTCAGATCACCAGCTCATTAGCAGAGTCTGAAAGACCTGTGATGGCTGTGAGAGACAAAAGAGACATCCAAAACATGCAGTGTCTGTGGTGCTCCAGGAACATGGTTGAGAAACACTGCTTTAAAGCAAGATTGAATCTCATTGGTTGTTAATAGCTATGTTTCCATCCAAAAATGTGAATAAACTTTATGCGCAAAAGAGGATTATCGGATAAAAGATGTGCGAATAAAGAAGCGCTTCCATCCAACGAGTCAAAGCAAACAAAATCGTCATTTCCTGATTAACTGGTGCCAAATATCAACAGTAAAAACTGAATTTGCTGCAGTAGGAGAAAATTCTGCAATCTTTTCTTCATTTAATAAATGATTTCCTGACATGCAGTGAACGAGAAGTGGCGTTTGGAGGTGTCAAACGCGGAGCACAGACGCTCTTGATTCTGGAGGTCATTAATAATATAATAACACTAATCCTTCAACTGTAAGGCGTTTTAGAATGACCAAAACAACATTTACAACGTGCTCAGCCTGCTGGTTTGTCCATTTACCTTTTTTTAATGCAAATACTGGAATTTGTGTGGTAAAAGTGTTTCCATCGTAGTTTATGCGCATCTCTTCTTATCGAATAAAAAGTTTATCCTACTGAGTTATGCTCAGATGTTTTTATGTGCATTTTCTAAATTTATGCGCATCATGGCGTTTACATTCATCGTTTTTTTATGCGCACATCCAAAATACGCATAAAAATAGGTGGATGGAAATGTAGCCATTGATTATATTCCAATGATATTGTTTGTTTGTGTCTTTATCATTATTTGTTATGTTGAGAACTATTCTTTTATATTAATTGTATATTTTATTATCATACGTTTTTTTTTAAGTATCTGCTCCGATTTATTTAGTCAAGTCTCCACCAGCATTTATATCTTTTTTATAATCTGTACATTCCAATATGGAAGTAAATATCTTGTTTCATTGCAGTTTTAAAATGAACAAGAAAGAATGTGAAGAACTTTTAATTACTTGAGTTCCAATTTCCGAGGGTGCCAGTTTGCTCTACTATTAAGCCAACGCACTTTACATGAGAGACTAATCAACATTTAAGTCAGCTCAATTCAAAATCTTATGACTTAAAATGCCTTTAGGCTACAAATGTGTAAAATCCACAATGGCACCCATGTGTTTATTTATAAACAGATCTGCGTTTCCGCTTGGTAGGTTAGCTGGCATGAATGTCTTTGGCATCAGGGATGGGTGTAGAATCACAGCAGTAACAGCAAAAAGACGAACAGACATACAGAGATGCCCGACCTGTTGGTTGAACAGTGCCAACTCCATGTCCCACCTTACCCACGAAACCAAGAACTCATTGAGACAAAGAGAAAAAAATAATAGAGCCTCCTCTATAAATGCCCAGATTTGATTTTAGAATGTGTGTACACTTAAATCCACGAAAACGGTGCTCCGGTTTCCCCCACAGTCAGAAGACATGCTCTATAGCTGAATTGGGTAAGCTAAATTGTCCAAAGTGTATGTGTAAATGAGAGTGTATGGATGTTACCCAGTGATAGGTTGCAGCTGGAAGGGTATCTGCTGCGTAAAACATATGCTGGATATGTTGGCGGTTCATTCTGCTGTGGCAACCCCTGTTTAATGAACGGACTAAGCAAAGTCCGAAAAGAAAAATGAAATGAATAAAGACGTCAGCCTTAAACTTTTGTTTTTGTCATTTACATCTATAAATACAAATCTATATATTGAGTGTCATTATATTAATGAGACATTTAAGCAGCATTATTCATTCATTCATTCATTCATTTTCTTTTCGGCTTAGTCCCTTTATTAATCTGGGGTCGCCACAGCGGAATGAACCTCCAACTTATCTAGCATATGTTTTACACAGCGATTGCCTTTCCAGTTGTAAATGGGAAACATCCATACTGAGCAGCATTAGTAAATTGTAAATATAACAAAATGTTGTCACATGCTGTTTTTTGGCTCATAATTATGTAATTTTTTTCAAGTTTTGCAAAAAGTATTGAGAGCCTAAACTTTTTATTAGTTGCAAGATGAAACTTGAGACAAAACTCTAACATGAACCACAAAAAAGGCCCATGTACAGATAAAGCAATAACACTGGAATTACAGTGGTCTAAAGAATTTTAAATATGAAATTGTGAAAATATTAGGCATTCAAAAGTCTTGTCGCCTATTCAAGTTTTAGGAAAAGCAAATAATATATTGACTTCTAGTTGATCATCTGGTATCAGGAGTGGCTTATATGAAAGGCAAAGGCCTCTAGATTACGCTTATTTTACCAAAATAAAATATGATTATGCCTTGATTTTTGGTCTGACTTTGCTTAGATAAAAGTCTTGTCACTTAACAGAAATAATGTACAGTATAGAATATATAGTCATGGTGCAGTGGAAAAAGAATTAATATTGTGTGTGACCCCCATGAGCTTGGAGGACTGCATCCACATATCTCTGCAATGACTCAAACAACTTATTAATAAAGTCATCTCGAATGGCAAAGAAAGCATTCCTGCAGGACTCCCAAGTTAATCAAAATTCTTTGGATTCATCTTCAATGCCTCCTCCTTCATCTTACCCCAGACATGCTTAATAATGTTCATGTCTGGTGACTGGGCTGGCCTATCCTGAAGCACCTTGACCTTCTTTTAGGAACTTTGATGTGGAGGCTAAAGTATGAGAAGGAGTGCTATTCTGCAAAAAAAAAATTCTTACTATAATGTTTTTTTTAAGTTTTGCAAAAAGTATTGAGAGCCTAAACTTTTTATTAATTGCCATAGTTAGTCATTTTAAAAGTAGAATGGCTCAGTTTTTATAAGATGACTGAAACTTGTGACTTCCAAAAAGTGTCCCCGCACAGCCCTCTACCTCAGTCAGCAGTACCTCAGTTTCAGACTCTTAAATCTTTTTTTGTTAATTTAATTCATCCTTAATTCATTTCTCTAGCGTGTTTACAATGCAGATTGTGTAAAAGCAGCTTAATATAGAAGTTCTAGTAAATTAAAACTGTTTCAGTTCAGTTTTCAGAGTTGAAGTTCAGTTTAGTTCAGTGTGGTTTATGTTTCACTGCTGAAAGTCCAAACACTGAACAGCAAATCCATTGATATGCAGCTCCACACGAGTGGACTTTGCAAGTCCTAAACCAAGCAAGCCAGTGGCGAGGAACAAAACTTCACCAATTGACAAAAGTGAAGAAAAAACCTTGAGAGAAACCAGGCACCGTTGGGCACGACCATTTTTCCTCTGGCCAAACTTTTTGTGCAGAGCTGCAGTCTAGGCACTGGAGGCTCGAGAACGCTGGACGTCCATCGTGGAGAAGCTTAAGGTGAGAGTAGGTCAACGGCAGGTGAACAGGCTGGCCCACGGGATCCATGCAGAGACTCGTCTGTCACTAGGGTCTTTCAGGAAGCAGTCTCATGCTCTTCACTCCTCCATGACCACCACAGCATCTGCTCAGGATATGGCCTGGTCCAGGATTAAAGAGACCTCTAGAAGTCCTCTATGACTTTTGCGCTAGTCACACACTGTTTTATATGCTAATTATATTAATTAGGGGCGTTTATAAGGAGGAGATCTCACGGCAGTCAGCTGTGCACAATTTCAAGATCATTTGCTATGTATAAATATCACATCTGGAAGAGACGTGTAAACTTGGGTTTTTGTGCACACATTCATTTTCTCTGAACCGCGCTTATGCAAAATGATCTTAAAGCAAATTTAAGATGGTTTCTGGATTTTATAAATGAGGCCTCTAGTGTTCATAGCGCCTAGAAACGTCTTTGAGTTTAACAAGGAAAAACTGGGTCATCGACAGCATGCTTAATGCAACTGTAATGTTTTATTGCACAGACGCTGAAGATCAGCAAGTGTCCAACAGGTTATGTAGTTCCATAAGTTTCCAACAGCGTAGGCAGCTCTAGTGTCAGCGTCTGGCAGGATAAATAGCGCTGGCCCTCACTGAGAGATCCATACGGGCGGGCTAGGCGGGCGCTTAACACTAGCTCGTTGACGCTAATGCTCATTGACAGTCTCTGCTGTTACGAGAGCGCAGTGGCAGATGGCTCTCTTGTGCTGTGCATGGAAAGGATCTAAGCAATGTTAACTAGATAGTGCCCTGAAGAAATGATCTAAGGTTGATTTTACGTGTTTGTAAAATAAGCACCAAGGTAATGTCATTGCACGGTTCAAAGATTAAATCTGTGCACATTTTTTTTTTCTTATTCACATCTTGTCTTTGGCTTTCTTTCTCTTGCTCACCTAAGGTTGAGGATAAGAGTGCCCGGTCTTGGCAAAAACAACAAAGAAGAGTAACAGCCTTTTGTCACAGCATGTCCACTAATTTCAAGTAGGCAATAGCATGCATGAAAATCTAGTAATGACTGTCTCTATTTTACAAATGAAACACAGAACATTAACAGAATAATGTAAAACAGTATAAGCTGACATGCATGAAATTAATATAAAATGGTGTTTACAGCATAAAATCAGAAAATTATTGAGGTAAAAATTATATATATAAATATTTCTGTTTAACGGAGAGAAGACTTTTGCATCACATTTCTAAACATAATAGTTTTAATAACTCATTTCTAATAACGGATTTATTTTATCTTTGCCATTATGACAGTAAATAATATTTTACTAGATATTTTTTAAGACACTTCTATACAGCTTAAAGTGACATTTAAAGGCTTTACTAGGTAAATTAGGGTAACTAGGCAGGTTAGGGTAATTAGGCAAGTTATTGTATAATGATGGTTTGTTCTGTAGACAATCGAAAAAAATTTAGCTTAAAGGGGCTAATAATTTTGACCCTAAAATGGTTCTAAAAAATTAAAAACTGCTTTTATTCTAGCCGAAATAAAACAAATAAGACAAAGAAAATAAGAAAAAGTATTATCAGACATACCGTAAAAATTTCCTTGCTCTGTTAAACATGATTTGGGAAATATTTAAAAAAGAAAAAAAAATTAAAGGGGGACTTCAACTATATATCGTTTTTAATTTACTTTTTTTTCTAGAGAAAGTCTTATACCTTTTAGTTTGAATGGAATAAAAGCATTTCTACAACTATTTTTAAAGATAATATCAATAGCCCCCTTAAGAATTTTTTTTTGCTATAGAACAAAACATTGTTATGACTTGCCAATGATTTGCCTAATTAATAAAACATAGTTAATCTTACCCTGTTCAGTCTTAAATTGAATTTTTAGCTGAATACTAGTATCTTCAGAATAGCAAAATAACTAGGAAAAAATATTTACTGTCATCCTGGCAAAGAGCAAAGAAATTAGTTATTAAAACTTTTAAACTATTTAAAAAAACCTGTATTAAACAGCACTTGGGAAATATTCTAAAAGCAATTCAAATTCCACAGGAGGGGTAAATATATATAAAACAATTAGATAATATTTAAATAAAATATATATTTTAACGATTGTTTTGTGAAACACACCCCACATTATCCCTCAGTGCATGAAGTCTTTTAAAGGTTTATTGGAGAATAATAATATAAAACAAAAATACAGAATCAACAAGCAGATTTAAGTTTAAACCCTTCTTTTTTCACTTTACAGTAATCTACTGCTAATCTACTTATCTGTTAATCATCAGGAAATGTGTTAATCAATAATTCCAGCAATATGTCAGATCAAATGCACCATTTACATGAGCCCAGCTCCACATACATTCAGCCTCCCTCCAGTTACAGTTTAATTCCAACAAAGACTTTCAGGGACAACAGGCATGCATGGCTGATCATAGCTCTGAATGAAGGGATGGACCTGCAGTAGCAACAAATCCAAAATATAAACACAAACACTGTATTTCACTGGCTTGAACAAAAAAACTAAATAAAAAGATTTAAACTGTGTGCTTTTTATAAGGTCATTTTAATCATCAGACCCTGCATGCTTAATTAATATCTTGTGTTGATGAAAGATGCGTGTTACTAAAGAGCAAACGATCTGATAACACATGCAGTTAAGGATTTTGGCCAAAGGGTCAGAGGTTCAGCTAAGCACAACAGTTTAAAGCTCCTTACGCGAATGATAATTTCCCACTTTACAGTCATTATTTGGTGGAGACAACAGTAATGTGATGAAGGTCACCCATGATAATGTGACAAATTGGTACCTATGTTTTTTAGGCCAATAGACCTAGTCTTCGTGTGCCGTTGCTGGGCAAAAGTATAGGAGATCATTTGTCCAAAATATTTTAGAAGTGTGTAAAATTGCCACCCAATTAATTATTAGCCCCTTTTACACAGTAATACATTTACCGGAACAACTTTACCAGTAAATTTAAAAAAGGCTGTTCACACAGGCAAGGACATTCCAGAATTTTTCCGGAAAAGACCATTTACACATCCATTCTAAAATATCGGTAAATTTGGCCATCATTAACCAGAAATGACCTCTAAACGGCTGCGCTTGTATTTGTACAAATAGAAGTGGTCAGGCTTTTGTTGATGGTTTCACGTTTATTTAAAGCTTTGGCATTCATGCAGTTGCTTTGTCCCAGAGACATCCAAAGGCGGAAGTGCAAACAGCAGCTAAATGTTTACACATTTAACTACATTACAATTTCTGTGGATGAATAAGTACTGTGAACAACTTCGATGACATATCTTCACGTGCACACGCATCAAGCAACTGAAGCAGAGCTTTAAGGTAAACAAACAGCGGTATATCATAAGCATTTTATCGATAATGTTTTACACAGTTGGCATTAAGAAGGAACATAGAAACGTTATCTGACTAATATCTAGCAGCTTAATGTGTCTGGAAAAATATTCAAAGGTTTTTATTTTCATAAACAGCACAGATGTCAACAAAATGTCCTTGCTGCAGCCCACAGGTTGATGAAGTAGGCGATAGTCAACTACGTAGCGGACCTTGTATCGCCGACTAAAGTAATGCCCATGCTACTGTGACAGTTGGGTTTAGGGTAGAGGAAGGTGTAGGCGATTGTCAACTACGTAGCGGACCTTGTACCACTCACTAAGGTAGAGCCCATGCTACTGTGGCAGTTGGGTTTAGGGTAGAGGGAGGTGTAGGCGATCGTCAACTACGTAGCGGACATTGTACCACTCACTAAGGTATTGCCCATGCTACTGTG
>CAIGQZ010032086.1:3859883-3907752 GCA_903798205.1 Danio tinwini | reverse complement strand
AAGGTATTGCCCATGCTACTGTGATGGTTGGGTTTAGGGTAGGGGAAGGTGTAGGCGATCGTTAACTATGTAGTAGGCATGGGACGATAACTGTTTTCAAGGTATACCGCGGTTTGGAAAAGTCAAGGTTTTCATACCGCCAAAATTTTCTCCAATACCGTTCCTAAGGTATGTGTAAGATTTTTTTTATTTACTTTTTTTTAACAACAGCATCTCCAGCAGAAAAGATATCCAAAGATGCCATTTTAAATTGTAAATAAATCTGTGTTTTTAAAACTAATGAAGACAGCAGACGTCAATGATTCATTTTCATTATTTGGCCTGGCACGTTTACTGCTCCAAAATATTATGTTTCTCAAAATAAAATATATTGTGTTCAAATGTTAAAAAGAGTATATTTTAGAGCAGTAATCACAATACCATGATACCGTGAAACCGTGATATTTTTAGCCAAGGTTATCATACCGTCAGAATCTTATACCGGCCCATGCCTACTATGTAGCGGACCTTGTACCGCCCACTAAGGTAACGCCCATGCTACTGTGACGGTTGGGTTTAGGGTAGGGGGGGATGTAGGTGATCGTCAACTATGTATCGGACCTTCTACCGCCCACTAAGGTAACGCCCATGCTACTGTGACAGTTGGGTTTAGGGTAGGAGGAGGTGTAGGTGATCATCAACTACGTAGCGAACCAGGTCAACTAAGTCATCAAGATGCAGGCTGTAGCAAGGACTGTCTCAATGTGAATGCATCTAAGTGGTTCTGATTAGCTGAAGTACACATCTCACGTCAGCGATTAGAACGCGCGCTTTCCAGCAATTTTCCTTCTGCGTTCACACAAATCCACACACAAACACATTCCAGCAAATTACCAGCAATGTTACAACTTCCCTTTCCGAAAAATTGCTGGAACGAATTTACCGTTATTTTCAAAAAGGGCCTGTTCACACATGATACATAATTTTCAGGAAAGGTCTGTATGTGTGAAAGGGTCTATTATGTCACATAAACATGTACAGCTGCCTGGGCGTATATTTTCTCAAGTGCATATTAAAAACACAAATCAAATGACAGCTAAACTTAATTTATGTCACAGCAAATTGATCCAAAATAACATAAATTTCATGCATGATGTAAGGATTTACTAAAGCCAAAATTAACCACTAAAACTAAATGACAAATGGCTTTTTCCAACTTATAATACTTTGTGAAATTGAAATGTCAAATTACAAAGATAGATTATAATTTGAAACAAAACCCTGAATCAAATAAATTACTGAATAATAACATACAATTAGAAATCTTTAAGATTTGCTCTTTAGGAAAGAAGAGATGGCAGAAGCTGACATCTCTCTGCATTCAAAATAAGCTTATTATTATAGTTCACACTATTGCTTTGGTTTTTACAAAAATATGATCACATGAAGAAGAGATGACTGACAAAACCATATGATGCACAACAGACCCTGAGCAACAATGACAAATATAATGTCTTATAAAATGTGTGCTCAATATAGGCCAATATTTTTTTTTCAAACAGGCTAAATAGATTTGTATTGATGGGTTGAATGTCCAATGGGTTTTGAAACTTAATAAAATAATATGGTTAATACAAATAATGTGTTTTTTCCAACAAATTTGCTACAAATGATCCATATGAGTGAAAACAAAATACATTTTAACACTGTGCTTTAATATTCATTATGGAAATAATATTAGGCTTGACATTTTAACATGACATTTACTTAGTTCATGGTGTTACTTCAGATTATTTTCTCTTAATATTAATGGGGAAAGACTTTCGGGAGAATAATAATGCTTGTGAATAGTACCCAGTTATTTAAAACACACACTGATTGTTTAAATTAATTTGCTGCCATTATTTGCACAAATTTTCATAGGATTAGAAAAACGTAAATACACTGACTGCAAATTCGACTGAAAAGTAAAAATTGACTGAAAGTAAAAAGCAAGCATGCATTTAAAAGCGATTTCTACCTGGCATGTTTAAAATGACTTCTTGATGTGTTTGTACATATATACATTATTATAATATATATATCATTTTTTTAAATGATGATGGGATATCCATAATTCAAAATCTACAGTTACAACCTAAATTTTGCTACTGATTTATTTTATATATGTTTAAAGGAATAGTTCACCCCAAAATGAAATTTCTCTCACCGTTTACTCACCCTTAACTTGTTTCAAACATTTATGAGATTCTTTCTTCTATTAAACACAAAAGAAGATATTTTGAGGAGTTAGGAAAACTTCCTTACTATTTGATTTCCCTTCAGCGGAAATATCTTTTTTTTTGTGTTCGACAGAAGAAATAAACTCATGAAGGTTTGAAACCACTTGAGGGTGAGTAAATAGTGATTCAATTTTCATTTTTGGGTCAACTATGCCTTTAAGTGCTCGTGCCCATACATCAAGAGCACAGAATACAGCGCCCCTGCTGTCTAAAATTTGTATCACAGTTCGTTAAACCAAATCGTCCGATATTTTCACCAGTTTTTCAATTACCTCGGAAAAATATCTAATCTATCACACTTAGTTACAATTATCAAATTGAAATATTCACAAAAAAGGGCAATAAATTTAAGAAAATCAAGATTTAAGAATGCGGTTTTAGTTAGTCGTCTCTCAATTTAAGTAGGCCTACCATTTGAATAAAATAGTTCTTAAACTGAACGCACATATAAAAATATCGTAGCGTGGCATTTAGAGGTGGAGAATCATTTACAGGTAGATGCTATGAGAACAAAGTTACATGCATTTTTTTATGTTTTAAAGTTTATGCACAATTTTATACTTTTTTTGTTTTGTTTTAAAAAATAACTCAAACATATCACCACAAATAAATAGAAAGGAATATATTAAATGAACAGACAAGAAACTTAAAATTTAGAAATCTAATTCTAGAAAGGTTTAGACATTCTGCATGCTATAATGATAGCTCAAATGTGTACTCACCATTCACACACAGCGCATTAATGTGAAGAAGCAGGACGCTGGACAGCACCATCGACTCCCAACCTGCTGAAAACAACGTGCGCCTGGAGTTCATCATGACACAAACTGTCTTTAAAAACACTTAAACTAAACCAGCTGAATCTTCTATTAAAGATAAAGTCATACGGCAGATATTGTGAAGAATCTAAGCAATAATCCTGAACAGATATCTCCTAAAATCGAATGCGCTACGAAGCGCGCGGTGTCCTGCCAACTTCGGATGTTGTCTTCAGATGTTATTCCTCTTTGGTCGAGATTCAGACCACCTTATGCGTCGCTAGGGACCCGTCATCTCTTATCCAACTCCACGAAGATGCTAAGACGGTTACCGGTGTCTTATTTGTAGTCAGTATTAAGAGATTCGGTACTGTTTGCAAAGCACCATGGACTGCGGTATCTCGGTCGCACACACTTCGCGCTCACTGCCCACAGCTAGTTTTCTGTGCCAGCCGAACTCACGGTTGATGTAAAGTCATCTGCGCATGCGCCTCGTTACTGACTGAATATTTGTCGTGTGTGACAAACACTGAAAAAGTCAATCAGCTCCGGGGTTGGTATATTTTATTTACGGTCCCCTAATACAGAGAGATTCACTTTGAACCTAAGATAGAAACACAGAAACGTTTTCATTATAAATAACTTTTTATAATCACCTTAGATGAGGTTCAAAACATTTTGCAGGCAGTTCATCCAAACAAAGCGTCTAAAATTGGGTCACCCACAGACGCCAGTACCCACATAAGGGCTTTGTTTATTTGTCTTGAAGTGAGATGGAACCATACTGAACCGTAACCGTAGCTTCTGAATGATTATTTAAATAAGCGTTTCAAATGTTTTTATTAATCCATACTGTCTGGTTCCGAAAAATTACTTTAATATTCATCAGCTGAATCCCATAATTGCATTTATCTCTTTTTTATTCAAAGATTTATTTTACACAAAGACAGATCAAATTCAATATTTAAATCGTCTTTGAATAACTGAAGACAGCTCAAAAAAAAAAAAAAAAAAAAAAAAAAGAGTCCAAGTGTAGGCAGAAGAGCATCTCTGAATGCACACGGGATGCACAATCCTGAGGTGGATGGGCTACAGCAGCGGAAGACCACACCAGGTGCCATTCCTGTCCGCTAAGAACAGGAAACTGAGGCTACAATTCACACAGACTCAACAAATTGGACAATAGAAGATTTGGAAAAACGTTGCCTGGTTTGATGAGTCTCGATTTCTGCTGCGACATTCGGATGGTAGGGTCAGAATTTGGCATCAACAACATGAAAGCATGGATCCATCCTGCCTTATATCAATGGTTCAGGCTGGTGGTGGTGGTGGTGGTGGTTTAATGTTGTAGGGGGTATTTTCTTGCCACACTTTAAGCCCATTAGTACCACTTGAGCAGTGCGTCAACGCCACAGCCTACCTGAGGATTGTTGCTGACCATGTCCATCTCTTTTTGACCACAGTGTACCGATCTTCTGATAGCTACTTCGAGCAGGACAATGCACCATGTCATAAAGCGCGAATCATTCAGACTGGTTTCTTGAACATGACAATGTACTCAAATAGCCTCCAGTCACCAGATCTCAATGCAATAGAGCACCTTTGGGATGTGTTGGAACGGAAGATTCACATATGATGCTATAATGTCAAAATGGACCAACATCTCTGGGGATTAAGCCAGTTCCAAAGGCAAAAGGGGGTCTAACCTGGTACTAGTAAGGTGTACCTTATAAAGTGGCCGGCGAGCTAGGTTTTATAGCTTTTTCCATTTCTGTAACTACAATACACACTTAACATTGCTGTTATTTGCCAAAGTTATATTTTTCATCTACTATTTACACTTTTTAAAAAGTTATGCATTTAAAAAGCAAAAGCTTTAATTAAGAAATTTAAAGGAACAGTTCCCCATATAAATATGACTTCACTTATCATGTTTCTCTAAACTTATGACACTGTCTCAACACAAAGCAAATTGAAGCTGCCCTTTAAAAACCTTCCTCCGCAGCTTGTCGCTTTCAAATCATTTTATGATCTCCACAGCTCCCATGTCCATTTTTTCACAAGTATTAAAAAGAGCTTTTAAAAACATTCTCCACAACCTTGTGAGTTAGATTGACCTAAGATCTAAGAGTTTCTTTTTAAAAATTAAAGCTGCTAAAAATACATCTGGGACAGATCAAGGGACAGTGAAGCAAAAATTCCTTCATAGTCATGAGTAGTGGACTGCAGCCAAATCGTCAGATAGGTTACTGCTACTGATTAAATGTTTAAAAGCATCAGAGAAAAAGGCTTCCAAATAAAAATACGAGACACAGCAAATCTTCTAGTTAACTAATAGACGAGCTCACTCAAGAAGTTATAACATAAAAGATTTATTTAGCCACAAAATGTTTTAGGATTTGGTGGCAATACAAAACAGATCTACAAACATTAAGTACAGACAGATATAGCAATGAAAAAGCCTTGAATGCTTAAAAATATTACATATGCACAGAACAACAGTAACTGTAGAGGTGAATGTGGGTCACTTGTACATGAAGTGACTGAATCCTTCATGTGATCTTGCTGAGCTTGGATTTTAAGGCGGTGAAGACCTAACCCTCTGTGAGGACGGTGGAGTTCAGAAAGAAAGTGAAAAGCAGCTGCATTCAACAGTTTCTGAGCACAGCATTGGAGGGGAGGCATGTGTTATTCACACATGCCATTGGGCGCTCCAGGGTGTCGAGCGGCCATCATCTGTCCAGTACCAGTGCTGCCCACTGGACGACCTGAGGGATGGACACAAAAACACAATATTGCTACAGCATTTTACATAATTGAAGTCTTTTTATCATTTGAGACATAAAAGTTATATACTGCAATCAACATCACAGTGAGTATTTCTATACTCCAGTTTAAGTTTCACTTTATGAAGTACAGTATACTATTTATAATAGTTGTTATGCATGCTGAATGCAAAGCCAGGTATTAAATCTTGTCATTCAGACAGCCTAAAATGAGTCATTTTACTTGTTTAAGTAAAAGGTTTCTTGTCAGGCAAAGTAATCTCTTTTTTATTGCATACATTTAAGCACAAGCTTAATTTTCAGTGTTCTATGAGCTCTTTCTTAGTAAAAACAGCATATTTGTGCTGGTTTGTTTCTTTTTAGCGTTTAAGGCCATGCTAGTTTCTATGGCTATTTATATGGTGAGAAAATGTGATAAATTTTTGCTAAAATTTTTAAAACTGAATTTGGTTTAACAGTGTTAAAAATGCCTGAAAATGTTTTACTAAAAACATCTCACAGAATTAATGCATTCAATGCCAAACGCAAACCCTGATGATGCACTGTATTCGAAAGTTGAATATATGATTTCCTTGATGAACCATATATTATGCTTCAATAATGCTAATGTGAGCATTGTCTTATAGACATACATTGCCGGTCAAAAGTTTGAGGTCCTTTTTATGTTTTATGTTATTTTTTTTTTTTAAAGAAAATTATTCTGTTCATCAAGGTTCATTTGGGGACTCTGTTCTATAAAGTTTAGCAAAGACATAACGGCATCATGTCTTTGCTTTATAGAACGGAGTCCCCAAATTTGGTCCTGCACAGTTTAGCTCCACTTCCAATCAAACACACCTGAACAAGCTTATCAAGGTATATTTGTAGCTTCCATACAGGTGTGTTGAGGCAGGTTAAACTCTGCAGGATATTGGCCCTTCAGGATCAAGTTCAGTGACCCCCCTGCTTTAGAATATTCATGATATTCCGTTTATTTTCGGCTTAGCCCTTTTATTAATCTGGGGTTGCCACAGTGGAATGAACCACCAACTTATCCAGCATATGTTTTACGCAGTGGATGCCCTTCCAGCCACAACCCAACACTGAGAAACATCCATACACACTCATTCACACACAAACTATGAACAATTTAACTTACCCAATTCACCTATACCGCATGTTTTTGGACTTGTGGGGAAACCGGAGCACCCAGAGGAAACCCACGCAAACAGATTCATGATATTAAGACATTTTTTTTTATTCTTTATAAAGTTCAATTTATTATTCAGTTTGAATGAAAGAAAATGGTTCTTTCACTATTTTGAGAGGTTCTCCATCCATGAATATTTCTGGATCATAATGAAGAGATGGAAAATGTGCATGAATACCATTTTTGAAAAATGTAAACCATTTGATACTGACCAGGATTAAATTTGGTTAATTCCCAGTAAAATTGTCTGCTCAATGCTTTAAATTAATAGGCCTTTGTAGCAAATTGCTTTTGTGATGTGATTGTGATTTTTATAATAAAAATAGTAATTGATAAAAAGCTTATTTGAGGTGCTCCTAGTTCTTGTTTGTGTGGATCAGATAAAATATTGATAATGTTGAAGTATAATGTCTGATAAAAGTAGCAGATAAAAATCTGTAAATTTCCTCAAATTCCAGCATATTTGTGAAATTTGCCATCTTAAATGCATTTTTATTTCAAAATCTTATGTTTTAATAAGATAAAATAAGAAACTATTGTGCATTTTACACAACACAAACATGAATATATTTACACTGGAAAACATGTTATGAGCTTACGGTTTCAAATTGGATATGTTCAAGAAAGAACTACCTTTATGAATGGGATAGATACATCATTATCACTGTAATAAAAATGGCATATTTGGTTTTCGAACTAAAATGTGAGTGGAAAAAAAGCTATGCTGCACAGCAGCGGCCAGCAGCGTTCAGTGTGCCGATTTCACTTTCCCTCTACCTATTGTCATTGCAAAGTGTGACGTGACTTTCACACCAGACATAGAAAGGGCTGCGCTATAAAACCTACTCATTTCAATGGCGTGCACAATTAAACTGCAAGAGCAGAACTCATGCCACAGTTCAAAATTCTATCCACTCTTTGGATATTCTGCTAATGTACGCCTACTCATCTAAGCATTAACTGCACATGAGTCACCAGAAAAGCAAAAGCCCCATACAAACGTGCAGACAGGACATTTCTGTATTTTTTTTGTTCATGCTGCTTGCAGTAGGCTTCTGTGCTGTCATGGAAATGCTGGTAAAATAAAGCCTCTCGACTCATTTACTATCAATAAAATTCTACAGTCAATAAATTGTGGGTATTAGTAATTTCAATTACTGAGTTAAAATAATGAAGTGCTAAATTAATTTACCTGCATTAATTTTACTAAATATTCCAGTAGACACAATAGACACAATCTCCTGGCCATGGTTATTACTGCTTTGCCTAACATGGCTATATCATATTTATAAATACAGTGACGCAATGTTTAACCATAGTGCCATGATAAAAGGAAGAAACAAACTCATAAATCAAAACAAACTGCACTCAGACAAGCAACCATGCTACTATCAATACTAGCCTTTATCAAGAGCGGTTTACATCATTTGATGTTTTTTTTTTCAGGTGACAAAAATGATTTCACTAACCCTTCAAAAACCCCACCTGTCCTGTTCGACAGTAATGTCGAGCTCTACAGAATGACAACATATTTTTGATTGCTTTTTTAAAAAAATACAGATTCTATTTTCTGCCTTTATTGTGATAGGAGATAATACTGTACATTGGTGTGACTCAAACTAGGGTTGACCATAGTGCATAACGCCCACATCATTAAAAGTTGCACTTCTGGTTTGGTGAAATTCTGACTAAAAAAATCCTGAAACAAATTCTGTGAAATTACAATATTGTGTTACAAAACATTTACATACATTGTTAAAACTTGGTCTGAGGTATGTTTGACTTTGTGCCATGCTCTGCTTAGTCTTACATCTGTAGCCAAAGCTCTTTTGATTGTGTTCTGTTCCTCCAGATTACGGTCTCTTTGTATTCTCTACTGTAGAGCAAAACCATTGCGTAATATTGCAAGTAATTTGTTAATAAGCTTAATATTAGATTAATGAACTGTGAGTAGAATAATAGCATCTTATTGTACCTCGTTTTTAAAAACACTTCACTGGTTCTTTTCAATTTAATGAAATTTCCTCCCATAAACCATGGAAAGCTTCATGAGGTATAGGAATAAGTTGGATAATTGTAGTCGATACTTTTTGCAGTTGCTTTACTGTCATGAATACCATTAAAAGTCAAAGACTGACCGTGAGGTGACTAGAACACAATTTATAATGCTTTATTGGAAATGTTTATTGTGGTTTATTTGCCTATTTTACATTACTTATGAATAGGGGTGTAATGATTCACAGAATTCGGTATCATTATGCTCGGTACGTTATTGATACAGCAAAAATAATTGTTTTGATTTATTTAAACTGAGATCAAAAAGCGTGCTGCTGTATGTCAGTGGACACACACCCGAAGCATGTTCTTATGTTTTCTTCTGCAATTTTGACAGTGTGATGACTTCTTTTCCAGTTAATACATTATGTTAGTGCACATGAGATGACAGCATTGACTGTAGTGTATAGGACAGTACCTTGGTGAAGAGTGTTGAATGTAGGGCTGTTCTGAGTGCCTCCAGTTTGCTGCTGTTGTTCCACATTCTGTCGCACTTTCTGCTCTGCATATTTCACCTGCTCCAGGTGGAAAGTCTGCCTCTCAGAGAGTAACTGCTGCCTTTGCTGCTCAAGCTACAACAGACAGACATCACAATACATTTAAATACACTGAAAATGTAGTTAACAGTCAACAAGATCTTTCGTAATTCAAATGATAAGGAGTTTGAGTACATAATATGGGTGTGACGATACACCAATGCCACGGTTAAGTTCATAGTATGTTTTTCATTGTATAAATTAGTTTAGTTTAAACTTTATTGTACAGAAAATAAATTTGTCTTTAACACTGGATTTAAGGCAACTGCATACATACAACAATCACACAATAGCAAAATAGCAACACTCATCAAGACAACAACCCAAGCTTAAAATTTAAAAACCAAAATTAGCCCCATAAATATTACTGCAGATCTTTCTTGACAACCACCCCATTCACTTCAAACAGTGATCCGACTTAAGACAACAACTACGATTGGGATAAATGATTTTTTATAAGCTTTTTTTCGGGCTTTGGGAATTCTAAATCTGCGTCCTGATGGTAATATTTTAAAAGCGGAGTAAAGGGGGGTGTATTATCTCAAAAAAAAAATAAATAAAAAAAAAAATTGCAATTTGTTTTTTTCCATAAAGGAGTCAAATAGAATCTGCAGCGGGTGTTGTTTGTGACCAGTTATCTAGTTTGCCTGATTGATAATTTGCGAAAATTTTGTCTTCTGCTTAAGTGTTGTGTAACCAAACCATAAAATAATATTATATGTGAGAACACTCTTTATTACTGATCTATATGCCACGTTTAAAGTCTGTGTACTAACATTAAAACTTCTTAACTTGCGAAGGAGACTAAGGCACTTAATTGGCTTCTTATAAACAGACTCTACATTACTATCAAAATGCAGTTTATTGTCAATAATTGTGACTAAATACTTTTAATTTGAAACCTGCTCTACTATTTTTCCATTTATGATGACTCGTTTATAAAATCTAGTCTCTACTGCTCTTATTTGACTTCCCAGACAAAGCTCTTTTGTTTTTCCAATATTAAGATGTAATGAACATTTGCAAAAGCAATCTGTGGTACTATGAATATATTAAAAATATAAAGAGCTATTCATTTCTTCGTGACAGGAAACCAATGCCAGATCATCGGCGTATTTTATAAGAGCGAGTTTATCATCATTATTGCTCTGCAGTTCATTGATATATATAGAAAGTAAAATAGGGGGTAATACACATTCTTGAGCTACCCCTATATTTAAAACTATTTACATACAATTATATAAATTTACAGTAGAAATTAGGGCTGGGAGGTATGACCAACATTTTATTTTCACAGTATAAAGAAGTTTTTATACTTCCTGTAAAGGTAGTTACTCTAGAAAATGTACAGAAGGGCTTTCTTTATATAAAAAAATAAGCTTGAATGTATAAGAAAAGAAAATGAATTGATCTTATTTGATTATTTTGTATTTTATTTTTAATCTTATAAATATAGTAAACAAATTGTAACTTTAGATAAACTGTATGTCACATTTCACAGTTTTATGTTGACAGACCTTGTTATTATAAACACTTCTCAGGTAACACCTTCTCACAGACATAAAATTTAGCCAAGTAACTAACAGAAAAATAAAGTTTTTTCCTTTAAAAATACAAAATATAAACAATTACAATTCTTGTATAAATACTGAAGCGTCTTGTTAAAAATATAAAGTAATCGGCAACACTGCCAGTCTCCCATGGCCTTTCTCAGCCTCACGCATGTTGCAAACAATGTTATATGCAGAATAAAATAAAAAAACATTTAATGGTACACATTTCATTCCAAGGTAACAATATATACCTTCATGAAGCTCAGCTCTAATATAAATAATTACAGGGCTCGCAAAATTTCTAAATTCCTGGTAGCCATCGGGCAGGCAATCTTCAATTTTTGGTAGCCCAAAAATAAATTTAAGTAGTCCAAATAGAAAGTACATTATTTATTAAATAAAAACAAAAAGATACATTTATTATATAATGGCATTTGTTATAGGCTATATATTCATTTTTTAAATATCCAAAAATTTTACTTTTTAAAGTCATTTAATAATTTTTTGAAATAACCAAAAAATTATGTTTCTTTCGTTTCTTTCTCTTTTAAACATAAAACGTTTTCTTCAAAATATCTTTATCTGTGTTTAACAGAAAGAATGAAAACTCAAACGGGTTTGAAACAAGTAAAGAGTTTAAATAGTGAGTGCATTTTTATTTTGGGTAACTGCCCCTATAACGATCTCTTTAAGTGCAAGTCAAAACGACTGTCAATTGTTTACCCATCCAGTTGAATAACCACAAAAGAGAGACAGATGACATTCATTTATTCTTATTATCTTATATCGTGTATTCTATCTTTCTTAAGCACACGTGCCTGTTTTGCATGTGCTTTTCATGGAGACGTGCACACTTGCATAGTTTAAAATTTAAAGTTTTTTGTTACAGTCTGAATGACTAACCAACGTGTCTTGATCTTAATATTAAATAACTGCATAAAGATATACATTTTTAATTTCGCATAGCTTAGACAGGCTTCACGATGTGAAACTGCTTGTTTATGAATCCAAGGAAAGACAAGTCCTATTAAACTGTACAGTTCTGTACAATTCTGAGGTCAGAAAATAAAGTGTTTTTAATCATTTCTTTTAATTTAATGTTTTTTTTTTTTTCAATTGTCCCTGAATAAATGTAATTTTTATATTCTTTGTTAAAGTCATTATTTGGTGCTGACATGTAAGGTAATGGAATGAATCAGGATGTTCTGTTTATGCTCCTGCTACAGACACATTAACGTGATTTAAATATGAAATAAATTATTATTACATTTAAAACTTAGCTCAGGCTATTGTTGTATCTGAATCTAATGGCCAGTTTCCACTAAATGGTACGGTACGGTACGCTTTTATGGCCGTTTCCACTGTCAAAAGATACCTAAAAGCGAACCGTACCAAACCACTTTTTGGTTACCCTTTGAAAAGAATACCTTGCACAAACAAAAGGGTACGAAAAGGTAGAGCCAGATGCACAGATGAACGCTATTGGCTTACAGAGTAGTGATGTGCGGATGTCGGTTATATTCACAGGTGCTGTGGATAATCTGCGGGTCAGTCGGTTAATAAAAAAATACATTATGAATAATTGCGGGTGTGGTCACGGGTGGATGTAGTGGGACATAGCAGTTGACCAGCAAAAAAGCAGAAAGTGGACTTGGCAGAATGTGAAGATGAGACGCCCAAAATAATGGATGAAGTGCAAGAGTACTGTGCAAACTTTTAGTTGTTTCCAGAAAATCTGCTATTGTTCTGGGAGAAACAAGATCGATTATTTACACAACTGCAGCACCTTGCAAGGAGAAGCTTGTGCATTCCTGCAACAAGTGAATGCTCATTTAGTGCAGCTGGCGGTGTTTTGGAGGCGAGGCGAAATCACACGAATCCAGGCACAGTAGATGCTATTCTGTTTCTGCATAGTGCAAAAAAAAAAGGCCAAGTAAACATAACATAGCTGCCATTTAGGCTGAAGTGACACTGTTTTTATAATTTTTTTCCTGTATATGTAAAAGCTGAATCTGCTGTTAATAACAAACTATCTACAGTGACCTATCATCATGCTTAAAACAAAAAATTTGAATTATTAAAGTGTCGATTGGGTGCGGGTCGGGTGCGGATATGTATCAGATAAAATAATATGTGCGGGCGGGTGGATGATTAAAATGAAGGAGCGGATTTGGGTAACATTTCAGCTGATCCGAGCATCTCTATTACAGAGATACGTCACTTGCTTTTGCAACAAGCCAGAATGAAAACGAAGGAGCCGTCATGTTTTAAATACACAGCCGCGACATTACACCATAACAATATATACATATAATAACAAGCCATGGTCGACCCGAGCTCAAACAAACCTTGTCATTTTCTTGTTGAACAGCCACAAAGCCAAGAAGAGGAGCAGAATCTGCTCTGTGCCCCGTAGTTTTTTTTACAAAGTCGTCTAAAGCATGAGCTTGCGCTCGCTGCACATCTGTATTTGAAATAACAAACTTCTAGAGCTAATGATAATAACATGCGCATGATTATTGAAGTGCTTCTGACATCTAATCCTTTCAGAAACGGACACGTGAAAAAACTAAGGAGAAGCCGGAATGAAACAAAGGAGCAAATGATTCTTTCAGTAGAATAAAACATGAACAAACTGCAGTGTTTAACTATTATAATCAACTTCTAGACTATTTATTATTAACTGGGAATGACGAAATTACTTTCTAACGAGAGGTTACATGTGCCGGTAAAGATTAAAGATACAGATGAGAGTATGCTGTGTGTAGTTTTTTCTGTAGTTGGTAACATATCAGAGACTGTAAGGGGCTGTTTGTGTTCATATGCGTTGCATTTATTTATTTTATGTAATCGCAGACGTTACAGTAGGATATGTTACCATTGGTACCCTTTTAGCAGTGGAAACGCAAGCCTGTTAAAGGTGACCCGTACTGCACACAGTAAAAACGGGCCATTAGTGTAAGTGCGATCTCTGAGTGAGTTTGTGTGCTCCAGTGCTGCGCATTCAGTACAGAACATGCAATTAAATTGACATAAACATTATGTTACGTTATTTGGGAGGTAGTTGATTATATTGTGGCTATTATCAACAAGTGGATTCATTGCTGCAGTATCAGCAGCACAGCACATACATAATTATCCACTTTTTGAGAGAATGTAAAAACATTGAAATATATTTTTTCAACCCACTGGCCCACCGGGCGGCGTGTAAATAGATTTTGGTAGCCCTGATTTTGCGAGCCCTGAATTACAAACTGTACAATTGCAATACTATTATATTTATGCCAATAATTATTACATTTTTTTATATCTTGTCTTCATTTAAATTAATAATGCATTAGTTAGCATAAATAACATCCAAATACTGAATTACAATGATGTACGACACAGCATTAAGAAAAATGCTCTTTGCTCTCCCATTATGTTTCTTAAACAAGGCACACTGACTCACAGCCTCTTTTTCTCTATCCATAATGGTCTCCAGCTCTTCAAAGTGTCTCAGTTTGATCTCCAACTTTTTCATCTGAGTCTCAACCAGAAGAGCCACCAGAGATTTGATCTTCCTTTCTTCTACTGCAGCCAAGTGCTAGAGGGACAGAAGAGGAAGCAGATTGAGATCAGATCAGTTGCTTTTTTTAAGGCTCTTCACTGATCACAAGAAAAGAGGTCTGACATTCACCTTTGCTTTGGTTGCAGCTGAGGCCAGTGCTGCTGCGGCTGCTGTTGCAATGTTTCCCTCCACCACATCAAGCTCCAGCCTCCTCTTCATCTGCTCTCCCTCTCCTTGAGTCAGGCTCATGTCAAAACTCTCCTCTAGACAAACAGACAAGGAGAAATCTTACAAAACTATAAAGCACACAGTTGTGGCCAGTCTTGGGTGTAATAAATGTAACTAGTTGCTGTAAATAAATCACTTCTCTAAAAAGTAAAGTGAGGAATTACTGTTTATTTTTAATTACAGCTTCTTTTAATGTGCTTGTCTTAAATTCTATTGTAGGACTTTCCAGTATGTGTCACTATTGTTTGCATATGTATATTATAAGTGATCGATGTTATTATGTTCCGGGGTATTTGAAGAAAAATGGGTGTGTATATTTACCATGTTATTTTAAATGCAGGCACATTTATGTTGTATTTCATATACGCCATAATTCTACTAGATTATGCATAAGTGTATTACCGTATCTAGCTAAAAGATTGTGTCCGTGTATGTGTCAAGACGCAAGATTTTTTTTTCTCCCAGTCTGTTATTGCTCTTGGCTGGTACACTTCATAACCTAGCAACTGTTTAGTTAAAGGAAAAGAACGTCAGAGTGTTGATAGACTAGTGTAGTGTTCGTACTCAGGCTGCCTAGTTTGTGAATGAACATTGTGTATGTGTACGCAATAAAAAGTCAAAAGTGGCTCGAGCTGTATCCACCGTGCTTGCCCTGACACCCATCCGGGGGGGAGTTTATTGAGGTACAGCAGGTAGCTTAAAAAATGAACAGCTGTAAACATTCAACCGCTCTAAATAAATAAATTCAGAAAAGTAATTGAATTTTCCAACACAAATACCTTCTGTAGAATAATTCTATTTCTTAAATAAAGAACGCTACATTTAGGAAAAGGAATGAACATGATTAAGAAACAATGAACTTTTTGAAAAATCAGTTGGTGAAAATATGTGGTATAAATTTGGAGGAGGGCATCATGGTGGCACAGTGGGTAACACAGTCGCCTCACAACAAGAAGGTTGCTGGTTCGAGCCCCAGCTGGGTCAGTTGGCATTTTTGTGTGGAGTTTGCATGTGTTCACGTGGGTTTTCTCCAGGTGTTCCGGTTTCCCCAACAGTCCAAAGACATGCGGTACAGGTGAATTGAATAGGCTAAAGTGAATGTGAGAGTGTATGGATGTTTCCCAGTGTTGGGTTGCGGCTGGAAGGGCATCCGCTGTAAAAACATATGCTGGATAAGTTGGAGGTTCATTACGCTGTGACGACCCCTGATTGATAATAAGGGACTAAGCCGAAAAGAAAATGAATGAATGAAATTTGGAAGAGCAGAGGAGTTGTTGTTCAGATATTCAGCAGAATAATTCTATTTTTCAACTAAAGACATTTCCATCTCTCAGGCATGCTTATGAAACAATAAATTATGTAAGAAATTGGATAATGACAATATGTGTATGCAATATGATGTCGTTGCTTTGACCGGTTTCATGGTTTGATATATGTAATGTTTGACTTTTTTTGCAGAGTAATTCTGTTTGTTAACTAAAGAAAATGCTATGCTTGGGATTAAAATGCTTAAAAAATTAAAGGCAGCACACGGCAGCTCCAAAAATAGCCACAATATTTTGTATGTTTACATATTTAATGTGTTTTACTTACTTTTTTGTTATTAAAATGCTTAAATGTTTTTGTGGTGGCACAGTGACTCAGTGGGTAGCGCTGTTGCCTCACAACAAGAAGGTCACTGGTTCAAGCCCCGGCTGGGCCAGTTGGCGTTTCTGTGTGGAGTTTGCATGTTCTCCTCGTGTTCGTGTGGGTTTCCTCCGGGTGCTCCGGTTTCCCTAACAGTCCAAAGACATGCACTATTTGTAAATTGACTAAGATAAATTGGCCGCAGTGTATGTGTGTGAATGAGAGTGTATGGGTGTTTCCCAGTACTGGGTTGCTGCTGGAAGGGCATTTGCTGCATTAAACATATACTAGATTAGTTGGCAGTTCATTCTGCTGTGGCTACCCCTGATAAACATGAAGGGGACTAAGCAGAAGGAAAATGAATGAATGTACAATTTTGTTGAAAAATCTAAAGGTCACAAGCCAGTGTTAATAAAAAAACAAATTCATATTAAAATATATTAGTAAATATTTTAATATTAAAACATACATTCACTGGCCACATTATTAGGTACACTTACTAGTACCGAGTTGGACCCCCTTTTGCCTTAATCCTTTGTGGCATAGATTCAACAAGGTACTGGAAACATTCCTCAGAGATTTTGGTCCATATTGACATGATAGCATCACGCGGTTGCTGCAGATTTGTCAGCTGCACATCCATAATGCGACTCTCCCATTACACCACAAGGTGCTCTATTGGATTGAGCCTGGTGACTGTGGAGGCCATTTGAGTACAGTGAACTTAATTTCATGTTCAAGAAACCAGTCTGAGATGATTAGCGCTTTATGACATGGCACGTTATACTGCTGGAAATAGCCATCAGGAGATGGGTACACTGTGGTCATAAAGGGATGGACATGGTCAGCAACAATACTCTGTGGCGTTGACACGATGCTCAGTTGGTAATAATGGGTCCAAAGTGTGCCAAGAAAATATCGCCCACACTATTACACCACCACCACCACCAGCTTGAACTGTTGATATAAAGCAAGACAGATTCATGTTTTCATGTTGTTGATACCAAATTTTGATCCTACCATCCAAATGTTGCAGCAGAAATCGAGACTCATCAGACCAGGCAACGTTTTTCCAATCTTTTATTGTCTGATTTTGGAGCGTCTGTGAATTGTAGCCTCAGTTTCCTGTTCTTAGATGACACGAGCGGCACCTGGTGTGGTCTTCTGCTGTAGCCCATCCACCTCAAGGTTTGACATGTTGTGCGTTCAGAGATGCTCTTCTGCATACCTCGGTTGTAACGAGGGATTATTTGAGTTACTGTTGCCTTTCTATCAGCTCGAACCAGTCTGGCCATTCTCCTCTGACATCAACAAGGCATTTGTGCCCACTGAACTGCCACTCACATGATATTTTGATATTCTGTAAACCCTAGAGATGGTTGTGCATGAAAATCCCAGTAGACCAACAGTTTCTGAAATACTCAGACCTGCCCGTGTGGCACAAACAAACATGCCACGTTCAAAGTAACTTAAATCACCTTTCTTCCCCGTTCTGATGCTCGGTTTGAACTGCAGCAGATTGTCTTGATCATGTCTACATGCCTAAATGCATTGAGTTGCTGCCATGTGATTGGCTGATTAGAAATTTGATTTAATGAGCATTTGGACAGGTGCACCTAATAAAGTGGCTGGTGACTGTATTAAGAAATGTCAACATTAAATTATACAATTTTATAATAGTTTTTTTTTATATATATTAATTTTTTCAGGGTTTTCACCATTATTGGACATGACAGCAGAAAGAATCGACAGGAAAGCATGGGGAGCAGAGAGAGGGGAAGGATCGGCAAAGGACCGCGAAGCGGAATCGAACCTGGGTTGCCACGAGCACCAGAGCGCATGCATCTACGCACCAACTACTACACCACCGGCGCTGACAATTTTATAATTGTTTTTGATCAAATGCATGCATCACTGGTGACCATCAAATACCTCAAAAACATGAACAAAAATAAAGTACTATTGTTCTGAATGGTAGTTTATGTTGCTAGATTCACAATCATAAATCATGTAGTTCACTTCTTTGTGAATGTTAAATGAAGCAGGTTCAGCCATTTTCACGATTTTGTTTTTATTTTTTTCAAAATACATTTGCCATTCAACCACCGTTTGAGTAGGTCGGTAGTAAACTATTTTTAGCTTTAGTGCGCCCGAGCTGTCACATCAAATAAACTTCTGTGAATATTGAATAATATAGCACCAACGTGTTAAATCAAGGTGAATCAATGCAAAGTGTTTTAATATGCAGAGCATTTGAGCTCCTCTGACCTGCTGTGCTCTCGTCTCCTCGCTCTCCTTCACTCTCTTCTTTCTCCTCGTTCTTCACGCGATCTCTCTCTCCCAAAATGCTGTCACCATCCAACTACAACAGACAATACAGACTCAGTCACAATCACATATTGCCAATTCGGTTTTGTGAAATAAAATAAACAATAATAAAAAACAGCAGAAAATAATTACTGAAGAAGACTCTCGTACCTTCTCAGGCTGGTCATATTCAGTATTCACCGTTTCTATACCACCCCTATCTTGGAAAAAGAATAAAATAAATATATATATTTTTAAAAATAGAGAACCATATATTAGCCAAAACCCTAATGTTAATCATACACCACATTACATAGTATAGGGAGGTCATACATGATGACTGACATTACACATTACATCGTTCTTCTACCACTTACTGCCCTCCAATGGATGATTTAAGTACAACCATTCTGCAGCAACAACAATAACATTGTAAAACGTAATAAGAATTTAAATAAACCGTTTAATGTTTTCATTTACAATGTTGAAATTAGAAACCATAATTTGAGGTCATGTGATCCTTCAGAAGAACCTTCAAGAACCTTCATTTTGCTAAAAACCTTTTTTCAGGACTCTGATAAAAAAGTTTAAAAGAACAGCATTTATAAGAACTAAAAATCTTTAGCTCAAATTAACAAGTTTAAATCCTTTATTTATTTAGAAAAAAATATATACTAATTCATTAATAAAAAGTTACAATCACAGAAATATTATTACTATCTACAGACCCCTTAAAACATAGGTCTCAAACTTAATTCCTGGAGGACCGCAGCTCTGCACAGTTTTGCTCCAACCTTAGTCAAACACAGCTGATCCAAATAATCAAGGTGTTCAAGACTACCGCGGTTTTTCAATATGCGTTCTTCAGTGTTCTAGTGTCCTCGTGTTCTCATGTAACGTCGTCATCAACTGCTAAGTTCAGTTCCAAAACTCAAGCCCGCAAGAACGGAGGACACGTGAAAGTTCCCAGATGTGTTCTTAATATCGAGGATGCAGACTTGAGTGCAAAACTCGCTCGAGAAGTCCCAAAAGTCATTGCGGCTGAAAAAGGAGGTGGCAAGTGCAGCATTTTATATAGATTTAATATTGAAGTTCAGAGATATAACTTATTTGTCTCAGAAGTTTCCCTAAATGAAACGGTGAAAGTAAACATCACCATGAAAACTTAATAAAGGCATAAACCCATTAAGAGAGTTTATTTGCTGAAATTCGTATTAAAATCTGTTTTATTTGTATTGTGCAACGTATATTTGTATGGTCTTTATGCGTAGTATATATTGTAAAAGGGGAAAACAATAAGTTGTTGTATAAAAGCTGTAATGTTTAAATAATTTTCCATTTAAAATGCGTGAAGGTCATGTGACCATCAGGAAGAACCAGGGAAGAATGCAGCTATTTCTCACAGGAAGTGTTCTTTGTTCTAGTAGTCTCCCGAGTTCGTTCCTCTGATGTAACTTGGCAAGACCGGCCTCTACAAAAACCTGAGTCTTGAACACCTTGATTGGTTGAATCAGCTGTGTTTGATTAGGGTTGGAGCAAAACTGTGCAGAGCTGCGGTCCTCCAGGAAATGAGTTTGAGACCTATAACTTAAAACATCATTTTCTTTCTTCTGTTGAACACAAAAGAAGATATTTTGAAAAATGCTAGTTGATGGTACTTGGAATTCCATAATTCCATATTACTGTTTGATTTGATGGCATTCTTCAAAATATCTTATTTTGTGTTCAACAGAAGAAAGAATCTCAAATAGGTTTTCAACAAGTAAAGCCTGAGGAAAGGATGAACATTTTAATTTTTGCGTGAACTATTGATTTAATGTTGATAACAAGGTTAATGACATTTAACCATATATACCTGGTTTTTAACATGCATTCAAATAAAAATTCTATGGAGAGTTTATCACTTACATAAAACACACACGCACAAAAAAAAGTAAGGTGAGTACCAGTTTTTTCTGAATGGTCAGGATCGAGTCCTGCAGCTCCGCCTGTTTGGAGTGTGAAGGCTGGTTCTAAATTAAGACTGACTCTCTGAGCTTTTTGAAAGTTAGCGTTGAAAAACTCTGAAGGGGCATCTTCTCTTGCTCTCGAGAATTCCTCTGAAAGATAGTTCTACATATTAATACAGATATATACATATACAGTGCTCAGCATAGTTTAGTACACTCATTTTGAAAATTTATATTTTTATCTATTTCTCAGTGAATATAGGCAATGTATTTTGGTGCATTTAAACAAAACAGATTTATAAAACAAATATATTTATTAAAATAATATTTTATCCACCAAACATATTTAAAAATTAAAAGATAACAAAATTAAATTTAAGGAAAAAAATTGAACAAAAATTACAACCTACAAAATTCTACTAAATTTTTCAATTGTTTTGCTTCTCTTGATTTTTCCTCTTTTTAAATTTGTATTTAATATTTTTCGATCACATAAATTTGGGTGTACTAGTTTTTAGACTGTTGTTGCAAGTTATTTTGTTAGATAAGCTCCAGATTTGGCTTCCGTTCTGACTAATCTAATGTACAGTATATGCACAAATATAATATTGTATAGCTTCCTATTAAAATATAAATTTAAAAGATAGATTTGTGAGGGGTGTACTTATTTATGCTGAGCACTGTATAACATAAACATTTTCTTTTTGTAACATTAAATTCTTAAATCACCACACATAAAGATACAAACTGACCTAAAGCTGCTTTCGCTGCTGCAGAGGCCACCCGAGAGTCCACCACAGATGCCAGAAAAGCAACAGTGCTCATCACAGGGTTCCCTGACTGGCTAAAGGGAACCGGCTGGTAGGCCAGAGGACCCATTGAGGCTTCTGAGTTCTCTAGGTATGGGTCCTCTATGGGTAACCGCAAGAAGTGAAGTATACAGTCATCCTGTGTGCGGCTGCCAACATGCTCTGACACCTTATTCCAATCATCTTTATACATCTCCAAAGCCTGCCACGAGAGACGGGGCACACAAACAAATAATGACAACCTACTACAAAATAAGGACACCAAGGTGGATATAGAAGGATTTTTATAGACTTTACATACAATATAAAACTTGCATAATAATAATTATTATTAACATTAATATTAAATGGGCTATTGTAATAATTATTACTGAATAGAGCTGAGTATTGTTTTACCAGTATCATTATTTTGAAACAATACCTGAATGATATTTTACCATCTTTTTTTTCAATTATTATTATTTTTTTTACAGAAAGAAACAAACTGTAACCAACACAATGAATAAGTCCAAAAAAGTTTAAATAGTTTTTAGTTAAACATGAAAGGTTTAATGTCAGTATGTGGTTTAATGCTGCATAATTAAAGTTCTTAAAGTTTGCTCTGCAGTTCTTAAAAAATTAGCACGTCTGCTTTTCAGGAGACAGACAAGACTGATAATATCCTGCTGATTGATAATGCTGTTACAGATGACTTTTATAATTACTATAATACACTCACCGGCCACTTTATTAGGTACACCTGTCCAACTGCTTGTTAACGCAAATTTCTAATCGGCCAATCACATGGCAGCAGATCAATGCATTTAGGCATGTAGACCTGGTCAAGACGATCTGCTGCAGTTCAAACCAAGCATCAGACTGGGGCAGAAAGGTGATTTAAGTGACTTTGAATGTGGCATGGTTGTTGGTGCCAGACGGGCTGGTCTGAGTATTTCAGAAACTGCTGATCTACTAGTTTTTTATGCACAACCATCTCTAGGGTTTACAGAGAATGGTCCGAAATAGAGAACATATCCAGTGAGCGGCAGTTCTGTGGGTGCAAATGCCTTGTTGATGGCAGAGGTCAGAGGAGAATGGCCAGACAGGTTGGAGCTGATAGAAAGGCAACAGTAACTCAAATAACCACTCGTTACAACCGAGGTATGCAGAAGAGCATCTCTGAATGCACAACACGTCGAACCTTGAGACAGATCGGCTACAGCAGCAGAAGACCACACCGGGTGCCAGTCCTGTCATCTAAGAACAGGAAACTGAGGCTACAATTCGCACAAGCTCACCAAAATGGACAATAAAAAATTGGAAAAACATTGCCTGGTCTAATAAATCTCGATTTCTGCTGCGACATTCAGATGGTAGGGTTAGAATTTGGTGTCAACAACATGAAAGCATGGATCCATCCTGCCTGGTATCAACTGATCAGGCTGGTGGTGGTGGTGTAATGGTGTGGGGGATATTGTCTTGGCACACTTTGGGCCTATTAGTACCAATTGAGCATTGTGTCAACGCCACAGCCTACCTGAGTATTCTCGCTAACCAAATGAATAGCATTAAAACAGGCCTATTATTTGAAAATAAATTTAAATAAATTTAAAGTCACATGCATCTGTTCTGATGATGAAGCAATGTCTCAGGTCATACATGAATTATTTAGCACTGAATAACAAGCATCCAATCACAGCTGGCATCATGAAAAGCTGACATAACCAAATACATTTGACATGGACGTAGCCAAGATATGAACACATAACTTAAATCTTTGGGTGTATGAATAACGAATGACACAACTTGTGTTTTACATGATTTATATAAATGTTTAATGAATGGTTATGGATTTTACTAAACTTAATATAAACTTAAATAAAATGCCACAGCCTACATCTTGGCCAGTGTTTTAATTTCTGCTGTTTTACAGATCTGTTCTACTACAAAATCTACTTTAAACTTAAAACTACTTTTAAAATGTAAGCTTCTTAAAACTTTAAACTACTTTATACTACTTCAAAAAACTTCTTAATGAACTTTTTATCTAGATTCTGTTGTTCTACAGATCTGCTTTACAAAGGTAATATGCCACTATTTTGACACTGCTGACAGTTTTTTTTACAAACTTTATCTTCCAACTTTATTAAAGGCTAATGACCTTATTAATGCTGTCAGTATTAGTTTAAAACAAGTCTAATGAAGCAACATTTAACTGTAATGACTAGATCTGGCAACATGTAGGAGCAGAGACATCTAGAGCTCCTTCACTCCACCTGCACCTGAAAGCTGCTGCAAGTCAAGGAGGTGAATTTATTTAGCGACATGATTTTAAATACATTTTCATTCATACAATTTCACATTTTATTCTTGAACTTGACATTTGTACTGATGTCTGTACCTTGGTGATCTTAAACAGGCCTGGCTACAATTAAAACAGCAAGCCGAGACTCAAGAATGGCACAAAAACAAGTGTAAAGGGGTTATTCTCTCGCTGAAGCTGTTCACTTTATGCGTCAGTATCAGTGGTCGCTAAGTTATTTTGCAATAAATTTGCTGTCCAACACACTTAGTTCATTAACACTAGCTGTTTCCATCCAAAGATGCTAATTAAATTTATGCTGAAATATCTGAACTGGAATCAAAACTGGAATAATTGCATAAAAAGATCTGCGAATAAAGCAGTGTTTCCATCCAATGAGTCAAAGAGAACAAATTTGTCACTAACTGATTAACAGGATAGAATTTATTGGAATTTATTAAGGTCGGAGAAGCTGCGTGAATCTTTTCTTCATTTAATAAATGATTTGTGCCTCAGAAGACTATACGTGTGTTCGACTTCATGCAGCGCTGCGCAGATCGATCGAAATCGACACTTAAAGCGATGCATGCTGGTTAGAAATTCTGTCCGGCTTGACGCTGTGTCGACGACACGTGACTGTCACATGTGGCATCAAAATACTGCAACAGCATTCCGAGATCAGCCAATTGATTCAGCCAGTGCAGCATCTGAGGAGCGACAGCAAGAGCTGCGATTACGACAACGATATTACACGATTGGCTGGATTCAGCGCATGACAACAACCACATGCATTTCGCGTTTATTATTGGACAACTTCCATCTCACAAATTTCCAAATAAACAATATATTTTTTTTGCCATATCTATCTTGTACACATTATGCTTATTAAAAGACTTTAAATAATTTCCTGCAGTAGGCCAAATCATCTTTTTTGCTAAATAATTTATATATAAAGGCTAGATTGTTTGCATAGGTTTATTTTTGATCATTTTCATACAGACCCTTTACTGTATATAGCTTCATATACGATTTAAATAATTTTTTTTAGTGAATAACCAAATATCAACTCAAATAATTGTCCAATTTCGCTATATGTCAGTGTATGTGAATACATGGAAGTATATGTGACAAATAAATAGCACATCATCATCATCATCATCATCATCATCATCAAAAAAGTCTAACAGACTTGTAATAAAGTAATCATTGATCATGCCACCCCATAACATTTCTTAACAAATTGATAAAAATAATTATTCTTTAAAGTTTCAGTATGTAAGTTTGACATCCAGTGTTTGAACTAGGTATTGCACTCCTGGATCAAAACAAACTCAAGCGCAGGTTGCCAGATTGAGTACAGGAGCAAGTGATTTAAACTGTGTTCTAAATAAAAACAATGACAGGCGATAGAGGGAATATTTTCCATATTAAAAGGAGTTTTGGTTCTAACCAACACCTCGAATTGATATATTAGAAACGGCTTCTATTTCTCAGCTGAACAACAGAAACCTATGACAGTGATCACCTCCGGTAAACCTCATGTGCTTTATTCAGTGCTAAATGCTAACAATGCGAGTTTGAATGCCATTTTACAGGACATTTATTGCCATTTACTGAAAGCAGCAGCAGACAGTTCACCTCAGATCTTAAAAATACAATTAACTGTTTGAAATTGAACTTTAGAACTAAACACATATGAGTGATTCAGCATCTACATTTATTGATGTTAAAGAGGGTTAACGTGTATTAAATAGATTATAAACCTTACTGTTTCGTGAGTGAGTGCATATTCTGGGCTTCTGAAAGGCTGTATTTTAAAGTTTTGTTGTGTTTCGTCTGGTGCAAACAGCCAAAAGCGTGTTAGGACATGCGGTTACAATGTAACCGGCTCACCTAATGTTTACATTCGTAATAGTTATATCATTTGCTAATTGATAACCTCATGTGGAACTGAATTGGTCTCATTTCGACACCAGATACTGTCCACCGGAGGTCACATTTTCAGTCACGGACGCATGCTTTCAGAGACTTTCTGAATGAATGAATGAAATACATTGTTTTCCAATAAGGCAACCCAGGGTGCTGAATTATAATTGGCTAAACTGGCATTGTGCAGGTTAAATTTACCTGAACAAAGACAGCGTTCCGGCACGGAAAACCATTTTCAAAGCAGAATATCTGACTTCAGCATTGTTTTTCAGTTAAACAAGTATGTTCACTTAGGATGTTTCTTAAATATCTGCACACATATTATGATATTTGTATGCTTTAGAAGAGTCAAAAACTTACATACAGCACCTTTAAAATAGTTTTCAAATAATTTATATAAAATAGTTTTATCCTGTGAAGCCATAATTTTTTTTTTTAAAGAAATTTAAAAAGTAACATTGGCATATCTTGCTTTTTCTGTGAAATTTCCACTGAAAGTGTAGCTTACTTATTTTGGGAATGTCCTTTTGTTCAATCTTTTTAGATTAATGTGATTAGATTAATAAATAAAAAAAATTTAATAAAATAAAAAAATCATTGATCTCGCCATGTGATCTGTCATCATGCAGCAAAATACGAGCCCCAGGGTTTCCAACCTGACAGCCTCATTTGCAGCTCCGCCCCCACCTGCACTCGAATAACCTTGTTGATTGCCAGCTGCAGCTGTGGTTCAAGTCGAACGCACCTAATGCCTACATGCAATGAACATGTGTTGCCGTTTGAAGGCATTAATAATAATTAATAATATAACACAAGTACTGAAATGGTTACGGTGATTTAGAATGACCAAAATAACATTTCAGATGCTTTACAACGTGGTCAGCCTGCTAGTTTGTTCATTCACACACATTTTTAAAATCACATGACTTTTTTTTATGCGAATACTGGAATTTGTTCGGTAACAGTGTTTCCATCGCAGTTTATGTGCATCTTTTCCTATCGAATAAAAAGTTTATGCTACGAAGTTATGCGCATACATTTTTTATGCAAATTTTCAAAACTGATAAGCATCTTGCCGTTTCTATCAACTTTTTTTTCGCACATCCAAAATGAGCATAAAAATAGGTGAATGGAAACAAAGCTACTGAGATTGATCATTTTAGGTATCGAAATCTTGGATTGTAGATCAATTCAATTTTAATTAAAGTAATTTTTTGGACATTTTTTGACATCAAAAAATTATTAGCAAACCCATACAGTACTTTTGTTGCTGAAGTCTACAGGAGTACAATTCTTTAATTCACTTATATAAAAAATTAATAAATCTGTAAACCATTTGACTGGATTACCTCCAACAGCAAGAGTGTTTCCTGTTCTGTCCATTCTCTGCCTGCACTTGCACCTTTACTCTAAAAGAATAAAAAGTAAAACAGAAATCAAGAACACAAAGTTCAGGTGCACAAATAGATTCAAAACCGTTGTGGTAAACACTTCTAAAATAAAACGATTTGCAATCTTTTACCTTTGGATGTTTCTTAGCATAAATGTCACTTCGTAAACCAAAGTTCTGCAGGTCAGATGGTTTTTCTCTTGATTTCTCAGGAAAATGCAACATATGCTGAGAAGCTGAAACCTTCAAACACACACAAATAAATTGATTAAATATTTTGTTTTGTAATGGCTAAACCGTAGATTCCACCCCCACATATTGATGAAATCATTATTTCATAGCAATGTATTTAAGTCAGTAAGTCATTGTTTAGTAATCATATAAAGCACAAAACTGATGCTTCTCAATGTACAGTCAAAGTAACTATGCATCACCTGTAGTGGTCTGTGCTGTAGTGGGACAAGTCCAGATGGTGCATCTGTAAGAACGTTAAAGTGTGGTGTTGGGGGTGGGCCCATCGGGAGGGGGCGACTCTCTGCGTCAACCTGATAATTTATCAATCCCCACTGCTCCAAAAAAGAATGAACCCTACAGTACACAAAAGCTTAATAAATTAATCACAAATGATATATGCACAGTAGAGTAGCACAGTTCCGGATAAATTGAGAATCATGACTGTTGGGTTTAAAGGTGACATCGGATGAAACATTTACTTTTGTGCATTTTTTTTTTGTATTTAGTTTTTGCTGTGTCTGCCTTCTCAAAAAAAACATGCAGTTTGTTATGAAATGTGCCATCATATGACCCAATTTATTTTCATGTTTGGTTAACGTAAATGTTCTTTTACTGTTGCTGCCTCAAAATATGCACTCCGCCTTATTCCCGTCCCCTTTGTAAAAATATGGCAAAAGTGGATAACAAAAGGTGCCTTATGTTTTTCTGCGTTTAAACAATGAGGCATGTAGCCTACTCTCCGTTCACATGTTCAGGCTCAAAGATGTCCTTTCACAGAGTGTCAAATTCAGAAGAGGCAACAGCAAAATGGCTTAATTTTATATATGAAAAGAATATCCCTGAAAGAGGGAGCAAAAACGTGCAAAACATTTTTCATCAGACTGCTTTGCAAACCACGGCCAATATGAAGATGGCAAAATTGCTGTACCAACAATTCATAAAAATGACGCAAGTGACATAAATATATATATAATAATTCTTGTTTCTTATAGTTAATAAATATAATACATATAGTATATAGTTTTATATATATATACATACCAAATACAAAATACCAGGTATATTAACAGCCGCCCAAGTAAAGTCTATGTGTGGGAATATATATATATATATATATAATTTAATTTTTTTTATCATTTAACTGATATCATTAATCGGTTAAATACGCAACCTTTCAGATAACGGTGAATCGGTTATAATAAGCATCCCTATTTGCAAATGTTTAGAATCAGATCCTTTCACGTGCTGAGGTGTGTTTGTCAGTGTGGTGTTCACATTGATCAGCACAGACAGCCTATCTGAGCATATAAATCTGTCAATTAAGTTTATAAGCAAGTTTGACTACATTCTACATTGTGAAGATAAATTATTATATGTGCATGAGATGCCGTAGTGCAATCTCAGATTTTGCCAAAAAATGTACTCAGGCTTGCAAGTCATTCAGACTGGAGGAAGCAGACTGGAGGGAGCTTAAGGCTCCACTAAACACTCTGTGTGTGATGCGCTAGTTCTGCTAAATCGAGAATGGATCAATACCAGCCATTCGTGATCCAGCTTCAGAGAAATCCAGGGTTAGCAGCAGCTCATTATTATTTAATAGGTCATGCAATGAAACAGGTCACTGTGAACGGAGTCATTTTTGACATGGTACAAAGGGTGTTCATTTACACTACAATTGAATATTTTTTCACCAAAGAAAAAGGGCTCTATTTTAACGATCTCAGCGCAAAGTCTAAAGCTCATGGCACAAAAGCATTAAGGGTGTGTCCAAATCCACTATTTTAGGGATGGAAAAATACAGTTTGCACCGCAGCGCATGGACTAACAGGGCTGTGCTTATTCTCTCGAGTTATGGGTGTGTTTTGAGCATAAACCAATTGCATTAATTCATTAAACCAATCAGAGTCTCATCTCACATTCCCTTTCAAAGTGAGTTGCGTTGTGCCATGGCACATTTGCTACTTACATGGCGGACTTTGTAAGTGGAAAAACTGAATGCTTCACTAGAGAGAAGACAGCTATACAGACCATCTGCGCAAGAAACGAGCTTCCTCCACTCGGCCTCTTTACTTTACTTTTACTCTTTACTCCTTTACTTTTGTGGATAAAGAAAAGGTGTTGTATGCAATCCACTGAAGACATTCATTAGACTATATGTTTATTTAGTTTGTTAAGCGCAAAGACTTGTTTCAAAACTATTTCTAAATTCAGCTCGAATTTCCATCAAACAAATAAACGAACAATAATACTGAAGTGTGGTCAAAAAACTTGTATCTAAACACACATTCTATTCTTATACCCCATATGGTGATGCATACGTCTTCAAAACCTGACAGGGACAAATCTAAACTTGATTTTATTAAAAAATATATATAAATATGCATATAATAAATAATAATAATAATAACAGCATTAGGTAACACAGTGGCACAGTGGGTAGCCTTACAGCAAGAAGGTCACTGGTTCGAGTCCTGGCTGGGTCAGTTGACATTTCTGTGTGGGGTTTGCATGTTCTCCTCGTGTTGGCGTGGGTTTCCTCCGGATGCTCCGGTTTCCCCCACAGTCCAAAGGCATGTGCTATAGGTGAATTGAATAATCTATATTGGCCATAGTGTATGTGTGTGTAAAAAAGGGTGTATGGGGCTTTCGCAGGACTGGGTTGCAGCATGGAAGGGCATCCGCTGTTTAAAACATATGCTGGATAAGTTGGTGGTTCATTACCTGTGGCGACCCCTGATAAAAAAAGGGACTAAGCCGAAGGAAAATGAATGAATGAATGATAACATTATACAATTGCAAATTGTCATGAATAAACTGAAAAGTTATGGAGGTAGTGTTTTTTTTATTTATGTAGAAAAAAATACTTTTAGTAAAATATTAATGATTTTTTTCATTTGTAAAGATATTTGTGTATTGCTGTACATCCTGTGTGTATTAAGCAATGTGAAAGCATTTGGACCCGCACAGGCGCACAATTAACACGCTCTGTGCTGGACTTTAGACCTGCTTTTAGATAGTCAATGACGCAGTCCATTTCAGATCCTCAAAATAAGGCATCAACAATGCGCCTTAACACACCTCCTTTTTAGACAGGCACACTCCTGAGTCCACAATGTGGCGCAAATGGATTTGCTATTTAAACAACGTGTCACAAAACGTGAAAATTAGGGTTGCGCTAATCTGAAAATAGCAACAAATTGCACTAAATACATCTTGTGCATTATTGCACCGGGTCTATGACAGAACCCAAAAACTTTTCAATCCTAAAGAATCATCTCAACTTGTGAAAAATGGGCATCCGATGTCATATTTAAACAAAGAGCTAGATTATATAGTGAATCTTTTGAACGAATGACTCAATGCATATTTAAGTTACTTGGCACATTTTACTTATGTAATAATTAAAGTTGCTGTAGATGTCAGAGTAACCAAACAATAAACTTTTATCGTAGAACATGTGTGATTTAGACTTTTTTGTAGCACAGAAATGTACGGTGAAAAGACTTAAGCCCAATTCACACTGAAATGACAGGCAGTGACAAATGCACTTCAAGTCATTCCATAACCAGACAAGCACATATTTAGCATTTAAACAGCAAAAACAGGCTTCAACAGATGGCCACAGACATATTAGCACATTAATATGACAGTGTGTGTTGCTGTCTGTTAGTGCAGTGTAAATAGGCCTTTAAGACTGAAGCTGTTTTTGAAACATAAGTAAATGTTCCATTAGATTATCCCTATCAAAGGTTTAGAAGTCATTAATTAATTCCTATTTCTAAATATCAAGATCACAATATGTACAATATGTTTATATCAAGTTCACACACACACACACACACACACACACACACACACAGACACACCTTATGAGCGCGCACACATCTCCGGTTAGGTTTCGTCTAGAGGAGGTTGAGGTCAGATACTCCTGAGGGTTTAGCCGGTACGTGTCAATCATGAAGTTGCGGTATGCAAGATATCTACAAATACAAATATGTTTATTCAGAGCTCAGAATAATCTAACATAGTATATGCATGTACACAACAGTGACTTACATTTCTGGAGTTTTGGACTTGTTTTTCCCATTGAAAAACTCGGGAAGGGCTCGTCTCTCAATCTGATGAATACTTAAAAAAAAAAAAAGAGAAACACACACACACGCACAAACTCCAGTATTACTCTTTGTAAAAATGTTTAACAATGACAATTGCATCTCCCTTACAACTTTTCCTCTGAAATTTCATGTCATTTCGGTTGTTTCATTCTTAATTTGTCGACTTTAACTGCAGTTTTGCACTGTCACTTTCATTCAGGAACATTTCATGCATGCCCCCTGTGACAAACAAGAGATTAGATCCAAGGAACTGCTGGAAGAGTGTAGTTTTAACGAAATTTGATACCATACACCGAATGGGAGAATAAAAAAAAAAACTTTTGTATTTCCCGATGCAGGTGTCTGTGGTCCTTCACTGACTCGGTAGGTGCAGCGTCCAACAGGCCTGTGCGTATAGACTATCCTGTCACAAAATGCGCCGAAAATCATATGCAGCAAAAATCCTTAACGACGGTAATAATTTGATTAAGAGGGTTACATGTTTACATTCAGAGTGCAGTATTTACAGCAGATCTTTCAGTCCATAATATTGTTTACTGTAAACTTAGTAAATAAATCATTTTGACTAAGGTATGTCTGTATGTATGTGTAGTGCTGCTAATGATACTAACAAACTTTGCCATCTGAATAAACAAAGAACATTGATCGCACACTTACTGTACCAAATCTGTAGACAGGACAAGCAGCACAAACTAGAACCGCGCTTTTTTTTTTTTTTTTAAGAAGGCAAATCCAGATTTCACAATTTCCAGATTCGAAAAGCTCTCGGGTAAAAACATTTTCCTTACAAACATATTTCTGTTGCATGTTAGCAGACCACTGTAATCCACACATGTGGGTCCACACGCGAGCTGTGCTCTCATCGTGCGGAAATGGAAACAAAACCTTCGTTGTGGCAACACTGACAACCTTTTTCTCTACTGTAAGGAAGTTGCATCTCGTTCACAACAGAGAGTGCTGATTGGTCCGAACCAATTCTTTCTTGTGAATTAGTGAACAGATGTGCTGAAAACTCAATACCTCACTTTGTACCGGCCGGTACAGACAGGCAATATCCATGCTGGAATTTAAACAATGATCTCATTGCAGTGATGTTGCTTCAAAATTTATTTTCAAACTGGAACAAATTTGCTCAAAACAACCAATTTTCACTTTACAGAGAAATATTAAAAACTAAAAAATTAGTTTTGGTGTATCATGACCCTTAAATTATGGATGGAATTCATGATTGAGAATGTGTCATATAAAAAAATGTTAGCCAAAATGAATGGCGATTATGAGGAAGTTATATGGGAGATTTTCATTTCTTCACTTAAACTATGAATGGTACTGTATGTTACATTAAGAGGAAACCAATAAAAACTTCGTTTTCAAAAAAAGAATGGCAATTGCCTGAGCATTAGCCTCAGCTCTCGAGTTAGAGTAATCTGGACAGTTAAACTCACCAGTTGTAGTCGAACCAGGAGGCATAGGTGGGCACAATGATGTGATGCGTTTGCTCTGTTGCACTTTCCTCCCCCTCAATCCCACGGCCAAACTCCCTCTGCTCCTCCTCATCCTACACACACAATTTTGCAACTCTGAAAACTGGACTTACACAGTTTCAATTTACTAGAACTTCGATGTTAAGCTGCTTTGACACAGCCTACATTGTAAAAGCCCTAGAGAAATAAAGATGAATTGAAAAAATAAATATTGCAGAACTCACAGATTTAAGCACAGAGTAGACAATGAGAACTATAACAAGGTTCTCAACGTTGATTCTGTGTTCGTTTGGACAGAAAGCAACTGTCTAACTTGACTAAACGACTACTGTTAAATTGGTTAAAATTACTACTTAAAATGACTTGTCTTAAAAACACACACACAAAAGACAAATTGGTTGTCCCCAACTATATTCTAAAAGTGAAAACAAACAAACATTCAACCCCTTCTTTCTTTGGCACACTATTTGTTCAGTGCAGGCATAGTGTTGTCCTTTTATTTTATTTTTTTTATAGATTTTTTTTTACTTCTTCAAGGCTTTTGGAGATTGACGGGCACTGAAGTTTTATTTATTTTTAAAGTAAATGCACAAACTACTTTATATTGTTAGGCTGACTTACTCTGACACCAGCGAGCAGGTCCTCTTCTTGGTCATCTGAGAGAAACAGACACATTAAATGTATATACTGATATACAAACAAACAAACAAACAAACAGACAGTGAAATACATAGGCAATCTTACCTAAATCAGCCATAATACCGCCTTTGACTGGAGTGTTTTCACTGTCTTTTTTCAGATTCACTGTAAACAATGAGAAATAAATGTGCTGTTAAAGCTGAGACATAAAAATCCAAAGACAAACAACCAGCACTAACGAAACCCAACTATAATGTCACCTCATGTTTGCTCACGTCTGGAACAAAAAGCTACACGTGAACATACCAAACGGGCAAAAGGTGACTGAAACAAGAGTCATGTTCTGCTTCTGTGCAAGAGGTACACTTACAGTCTAATGTCTCATTCACACTAGCGGCGACTTTGTAGCTGCCTGTCGCTCTGGGTGGCGACCTGGTGCAAACGCAGGTCGGTGTAGGTCTATACAGCACAAATACAACCAGCCTCTGAGCGAGCTGAGGAGAGGATCCTGTGAGCTCCGCTGGTGCTCCTATTGGCTGTCGCTCAAGAAAGTCGGTCTTCCCTGCATGAAGTTGAAGGATTCTCAACTTTGTTGCGTCACTCGACACGGCCACCTGGTCACCAACGGTCACTGTCAAACGTGCCTGGGCACTGTCGGAATTGCCTAGTATGAGTACAGTTGCTGAACAACCGATCAGAGCGCTCTCTTCAGCTGATAGCCTGATGCCAATTCTACATGATGAATTGGGCCAATGAGCTCCAGCGTTAACCTGACAAGAGCTGCCATGTGGAACACACTGAACCAACTAGCTGGGCTGAAGCTGCCCAATGAAGACCAGTGGCCAATTGTCGGCTTGGTGTGTTCCAGACTTTACACTCTTTGCATCAATATGAGTATTTAACAGAGATGTAAAAAATAAATAAATTTATACCATTTTTAGGCAGGATGACCTCCTCCATGTTCGGGACAGGTGTGGGATCCTCCATCTCCTTAGTAAGATCCTCCTCTGGATCCGCCTCTTCTGGCTGGCCACGTTTCTTATAGACCCCCGAGCTACTGGGTTGCATCAAAATCAACATGTCATGTTATTAGGAATCATATGCAATCTTGAATCAAACTGCACTGGCTTTAGTCACACTTTCAGAGGGCAAAAAGCAACAACACCTTTTGACTCATTACAATATATTTGACACATAATATATTTAATTGTAGCGCTGACTACAAAATAAGAAATTTCATTTAACCTTTTCTTTCCTCCCTTTTTCTTTGACTCAGAAGATGGTGGAGATGGGGACCGCCGTCGTTTCTTAATAGGTTTCTGCTCCTTGTTGAAGAGAAAACAAAGAGATGAGTCTAAAACACCAAACCAAAATCAACTGCAAATGAAGCATATTCAGCAAATTAAATGAGTATTAACCCTTTTGCCTTCATGATCACACAGGTGTGATCAGCCTTGGCTGGTCCCTGGAGCATACGATTGCACCAATGTGATTATAATGTTCAGAATGCACATTATCAACTGTTAAATTCAAATCAGATTTACCACAATACCTCACGTCAAGCCATAGAAAAAGGCACATAGAAAATGTGCTTGACTGCGTTTTCAAACATATATTATTTATTTTAGGTTTCAAATACATCATTTATCGTTTGTAAAAATTAAGATGAGGTCTATGGAGATATAATTGGAAGATGTGCATGATTCACATGGGATAAACAGTTTAGGTGACTATAACATTTACTTTATTACCTTCCCAGTTAAACAGCATTCTATTTCAGGTGAAAATGATGAATTAACATGTTGTAAATCCAGCAGCTCTGATCCCTCCTGCAGTATAGACTAATCCCATCACCCATTATACAAGGAGTGCAGAATTATTAGGGAAGTTGTATTTTTGAGGATTAATTTTACTATTGAACAACAACCATGTTCTCAATGATTCCAAAAAACTCATTAATATCAAAGCTGAATATTTTTGGAAGTAGTTTTTTGTTTTTAGTTTTAGCTATTTTAGAAGGATATTGGTATGTGCAGGTGACTATTACTGTGCATAATTATTAGGCAACTTAACAAAAAAACAAATATATACCCATTTTAATTATTTATTTTCACCAGTGAGAACAATATAAGATCTCAACATTCACAAATATATATTTCTGACATTCAAAAACAAAACAAAAACAAATCAGTTACCAATATAGCCTGCTTTCTTTGCAGGGACACTCAAAAGCCTGCCATCCATGGATTCTGTCAGTGTTTTGATCTGTTCACCATCAACATTGCGTGCAGCAGCAACCACAGCCTCCCAGACACTGTTCAAAGAGGTGTACTGTTTTCCCTCCTTGTAGATCTCACATTTGATCATGGACAACAGGTTCTCTATGGGGTTCAGTCAGGTAAACAAGGAGGCCATATCATTCATTTTTTTTTCTTTTAGACCCTTTCTTGCCAGCCACGCTGTGGAGTACACGCGTGTGATGGAGCATTGTCCTGCATGTAAATATGTAAATCATGTTTTTCTTGAAGGATGCAAACTTCTTCCTGTACCACTGCTTGAAGAAGGTGTCTTCCAGAAACTGGCAGTAGGACTGGGAGTTGAGCTTGACTCCATCCTCAACCCGAAAAGGCCCCACAAGCTCATCTTTGATGATACCAGCCCAAACCAGTACTCCACCTCCACCTTGCTGGCGTCTGAGTTGGACTGGAGCTCTCTGCCCTTTACCGATCCAGCCACGGGCCCATCCATCTGGCCCATCAAGACTCACTCTCATTTCATCAGTCCATAAAACCTTCTCAAAACTTTTCGGAGCCTGTCAAGTCCTTCTTTTGACCCATTTTGCCAAAGGAAAGGAAGTTGCCTAATAATTATGCACACCTGATATAGGGTGTTGATGTCATTAGACCACACCCCTTCTCATTACAGAGATGCACATCACCTAATATGCTTAATTGGTAGTAGGCTTTCGAGCCTATACAGCTTGGAGTAAGACAACATGCATAAAGAGGATGATGTGGTCAAAATACTAATTTGCCTAATAATTCTGCACTCCCTGTAGATCAACTATTATGATCATTAATAATAATTTTAACTAGTTTTGAAAATCTGAATATCAGACATCTCACAATATAATTAGGACATTTGTCAATATTTGAAAAGAAGTAAAAAAAAACTAAACAAATCCCAATGTATATGCAGGCCATTAGGGTAGCGGTGTGTCACGAGATAAACTTGATGCATCACCATGGAAACATTAAAGTGATGTATTCTAAATAATGGTTATGTTACAAAAAACTCCCGTAGGGATCAGCAGGAGTATTTAATACAAACATGTGAAAGGGTAAAACATGGCATGAAATTGGATTAATAGATAAACATACTTCAGTGTTTTGGTAGATCCGCCGCCGGAAACGCAAACTATTCCCGTTCTCTTCAATCTCATAATCTTCTTCATTCATCCACTCATTATATGTATCTGTGTCAAGAACCCATCTGGCATTAACCTGAGGAAAAAATATATATGATTTTAATGTCATCAGGAAAGCTAATCTCAATAGTTTAATGATTGCTAGAAACTAAAAATGGACGAATATAGTTGAAAAGATCAGTTTAGGAGGTTCACGGGAAATCAAAGTAGTATATCACCTTTAAGCATCTATCTGGGTTGGGAGGCTCCTCAACTTCTGCATCTACATCACTTGCTGATATAAGCGAATCATAACTAAAAAAAATGAAATATGAAAGCATATATAATCATTGCAACAAAGCAAAATGCAGCAATTTACAATGCAAGCATTTAGAGTACATGAGAAAATGTTTGTGCAATCCTTCACTACCTGTCTGGACACATGCCCCAGTGCACCATCACTTGCCGATCCAATCGCATGACTGGTCTAAACCACTCTTCTGAAAACAGCCCAAAAGTGAAAGAGCAATCATTTTCACATATACATCACTATGCAGAACTAACTTATTAAATAATTCACATACTGCCTGCATAGACAGAAGAACTAAAAGACACACCTTCATCTGTTGTAGATGATGGGTAAATCTGGTGAGTTGCTAGTGACTTCTCCTCTGTCACTGTGCCCTGAAAAAATCATGTGTTTTTATTATACGTTTTAGGCTTATGATGTATTAAATTGTCTTGTTGCAATTAATTGCTGAAACATTTATCATGCTATAAGGTATATTCACCTGCGCTGCAAAAACAGCTACCATAACAGGTATAACAAAAACTACTTAGTGTATTGCTTTATTGTATACACTCCGTGTTGAAACAAATATTCCAACCATATAAAACTGCAAAAGCATGATAGAGTACAATAGATAACAATTCACAATAAAGTCTCAATAGTAAACATTAAAATGATTGAGAAAAACCTTTGCAGATAAGATGGTAAAATTAGCTTTAGAAAACTGAGTTGTAATCAAATTACTACCACGATTTTAATGCATTATTAGGCAATGTCTAACAAATTAAACAACTGAGATTCATAAAAAAGTAGTTTTCAATTAATTCTAGTTACTAATTATAATATTTAATAGCTACTTTTATTACTAAATAAATCAGATTTTTTTTCACTTTTAATATACATCTTTAGAGATATATGAAAAGAACCAGAAAAAAATGTGTTATTTTAAGTCTATATGATATAGGAGTTTTAAATCCATGTTCCATTCAAAAACTTGATATATATGGGAAAAAACATAGTATACTCCGTCCATTTTCCTGCACATAACCATTTCAAACATTTCTTATAAAATGTATTTGTATCTAAAAGAAAAGGTCATTTTCTTTATATGCACACTCACCAGCCACTTTATTAGGTACACCTGTCTAACTGCTTGTTACCGCAATTTAAGCGACTTTGGTTGTTGGTGCCAGACAGGCTGGTCTGAGTATTTCAGAAAACACTGATCCACTAGACTTTCAAGCACAACCATCTCTAGGGTTTACAGAGAATGGTCCAAAAAAGAAGAGACAATATCCAGTGAGCGGCAGTTCTGTGGGCGCAAATGCCTTGTTGATGCCAGAGGTCATAGGAGAATGGCCAGACTGGTTCGAGCTAATAGAAAGGCAACAGTAATTCATATAACCACTCGTTACAACCGAGGTATGCAGAAGAGCATCTCTGAATGCACAACACATTGAACCTTAAGGCTGATGGGCTACAGCAACAGAAGACCACACCGGGTGCTTGTCCTGTCATCTAAGAACAGGAAACTGAGGCTACAATTTGCATTGGACAATAAAAGATTGGAAAAACATTGCCTGGTCTGAGCCTCGATTTCTGCTGCAACATTTGGATTGTAGGGTCAGAATTTGGAGTCAACAGCATGAAAGCATGGATCCATCCTGCCTTGTATCAATGGTTCAGGCTGGTAGTGGTGGTGTAATGGTGTAGGGGATATTGTCTTGACACACTTCGGGCCAATTATTACCAATTGAGCATCATGTCAATGCCACAGCCTACCAGAGTATTGTTGCTGACCATGTCCATCCTTTTATGACCACAGTGTACCCATCTTCTGATTGCTACTTCCAGCAGGATAACGCGCCATGTCATAAAGCGAGATTCATCTCAGACTGGTTTCTTGAACATGACAATGAGTTCACTGTACTCAAATGGCTTCCACAGTCACCAGAGCTCAATCCAATAGAGCACCTTTGGGTTGTGGTGGAACGGGAGAATCGCATCCTGAATGTGCAGCTGACAAATCTGCAGCAACTGCGTGATGCGATCATGTCAATACAAACCAAAATCTCTGAGGAATTTTCAAGTAACTTGTTAAATCTATGCCATGAAGGTTTAGGGCAGTTCTGATGGCAAAAGGGGGTCCAACCTAGTACTAGTAAAGTGTCCCTAATAAAGTGGCAGGTGAGTGTAATTGACAATCACTATCCACTCTTTTGCATGTGAATTGTCATCCAGCCACTTCTTAGTTATTGTTTTTTTTTACTAGCTAACAACCAGACCTTGAGGGGGTATTTGAACTTATATTTGATTTTTGTGATAATTAAAATCTAATATTCAAACCAATGTCACACCTGTTGCTAAATATTACAATTCTTTCAACTAGTACAGGTAACTTAAATTAAAATATACACATCACTATTGTCTAATCAGTATGTTTTTTTTTTTACTTACATTGTGTCGCACTATGATGTCTTTAAGTTTAAGAGTTTGCTTTTGTTCCAGATCAGGGGAAAGGTACACCACAGGTCTGCTTAATAAGTTATTCTAACACAAACACAAAAGACAAATGTCAGATACTGCACTGCACACAGATTTGCTCATGATGTTTGTCTTTGCTAAAGATCCAAACACAAATACCTGCATCAGCGTTTTCTCCACACAGCCCAGCATCTCTACATTGCGATCCAGTCTGGATGGATTCTGTAGATCAAAGCGCCTCCTTTTAAAAAAACACACAGCGTATGAGGTAAAAGTGACATCATCTTTATTGAAAGCTTAAATTTACTGTTAGTGAAGGCTATTGTGGTGACCATAATATTGCATCTTGGTATAAGTAACATTAATATCTTTATTTCAAATGTAAAAACATTCACATACACACACACTACTGTTTAAATATCTGTTGGTCAGTAAGATTTTTGTTTCTTTTTTTAGAATGCATTAACTTCAATCAAAGTTGAGATCAAAGACACTGTTTCAGATACAGTGCTTAGCATAATTGAGCACACTGTGTGCAGGATCAGCTAACGGTGGCCATAGCAACGACAAACGGCAGTGGAACGAGCTTACGAAAGCATTTAAACCTGTAAACAAAGCAGCACGCGTCGCGTTTACAACGTGGCATTAGACGCGATATGAGAATATAAAGAGTTAACCTGATACAGTACACGCGGTTAATAGTAACAAAACATGTAGATCATTTCTATTTGCTATCATTGCTGTGGCACCTCGTCCGTGAACAGCTATATGTTCTAAGTGCTTACCTGTACTCTGCTTTTCTAAATGATCACATCCCCAGCCGGGAGGTTGTAGCATCCTCTGTCCTCTGACAAGCTATCTCTGCGGGCTCCTGCTCTCCATTCGCAAGCCTTTTCCAGCGTTAGCAGCCAGCCGGTGTACCTAATATTTTATCCTTTTTTTGCCTGCACCCCTGATGTCTTGTAGGTCCATTACAAGATGGAGGCAGAAACTAAGCGTGCAGATTTCTGAACGACTCCTTTCCCTCACACTTCCAATAATATCCAGGAGCGTCTTGCTGCTGTGTTAGTGGGCAGGGCCGCAGGTTTGAATTTTGCCGGGTCTGCGTGCGCAACCATTATGTTTCGTAACGACGTCACACCGAAACGGCTGAAGATTCGTTATCAAGACTAATCATTTAAACCACTATGATTCGAATCTTTTATAGATGAATCAATAGTTTTAAAAACTGTCCACTTTCAGATTTAAGCTTTAGCTGGATATTTCACTTCACTAAGAGCTGTGTTACACACTACATGGAAGGTCATTTTCAAAAACCCATAATAGGGGCTCTTTAATGCAAGTTTATGCATCACACATATTTCAATATTTCATCCACAACACAACTCAAGAGCAGTTATGACAGTACATACAGAATTCAGACTCTTTTCGTAGATTTTAAGACCCTATAACCCCTTTAGGTTTCAACTGGAAACACTGCGGAGATTTTAACTTACAGTATATTTACTAAATATTATTGTTAAAAAATAATTCAAAACTAAAATATTATTCATATCCTGAATTAAAATATATTAAATCTAGCAAATTCAGCAAGTTGGTGCCTATAGTACTGCAGAAATAATGGTGTTGCCTTGGTTACTGCAATAAACAAAGCAGCATGATGTCCAATCTAGCAAGATTTTATTGATTTTATAAACTACACAGCACCCTGATATTCGCAGATTTAATTCAGGCAAACTTTAGCATACAACCATACAATGCATAATTAAAAATTTGATAAAATTTAATACCTTGCAAAATAGCAATTAAGACTTTTATGACTTTTTAAGGGCCTTAAATTTCTCTACATTCATTTTTCAACTTTAAATACTTTTTAAGACCCCGCAGACACCCTGTATGAAGACTAGCTTCTAATGTGAACCTCTTCTACACTTCAGTTGAAATCATTGTCATTTGACAGGCATCTACTCAAATATTTTTTTTGCCAACTGAAGTATGGTTATTTTGCACGTGTGTATTCCTGAGCTCAACTTGCCTAGTGCGCACACATGTGCATGTGATAGAGAGAGAGAACTGCTGAGTAAGAGAAGAGCTCATTAACATTCATGACCATTCTAAATATGATCAAACAAAACTTTCCATTTGGGACATTTCTTTGATTTTTAAATGAGCATATAAAATCTTTTGGGGGATTTTTTTTTACTCTCTAAGCCACAAATATGCTATGTAGTATCAGAGACTAATATAACATATTGAATCAGTGCACTCTATGGCACCTTTAAGTAGCTGGTTTATCAAAATCACAACACATTTCTACCATTATATCATCCAGTACTATTCTGAAATAATACTAACCAGCCCTGTTCGGTCTTAAACTTGTACACTGATCCCAGTATGTGGCAGAGAGCACCTCCTGGCCTCAGGTCCTGAAAACACTTGGCCTATAAGGACAAAGAAACAGAGCTGAAAACAAATCCATGCTAACTTCTTATTCTGCAAATTTGTTGCGCTTACTATATTGACTCGTTGGTTAAATGTGCATATGTATCTAAACTTGTCAGAGAAAGAAGGTCAAATAAGGACTTACAGGAAGTTTTGTAAAGTTCGGCTTATTTGCTCGCCGACCAAAGGAATCTTCCTGAAACTGCAAAAGTTGGATGACCAGACCAGTAAGAGACTTGCATGAGGGAGCATCAGTCTGCACATTCTTGTAGGTGAAAAAACATCAAAATAATATTTATGAAAATGCACAACTGGAAATAGAACTGCAACAGAACAATTTTCACAGAGGCACAAGTGTTGAAGCGCTCTCACTAGAGATGTATACACAGAGAAAGATATAAGGCATTCAATGAATTAAGATATGCGTTTCCTACACAGTAAGTTAGATAGTGGACAGGTATGACATGGCGCTGTGAGGGGGTGTGTCAATGAGGTCGTGTAAACAAATACCTCTGACCACAAATTAGTTTTTGCAGACCTAAAGTTGCTAGCATGCTGCTACCATCATCATCGTCATTTAATTGCATCGAGTTTTGGAGAACCACAAATATTTTTTAATGATTCAAATGGTGAAGTTGTGGCGTCCGATAGAACGTTAAACAGAACTTTACTGCCAACATAAACACTGGATGGAGAGTCACTTCTGTCCTGTCAATTGCGTTCAGACCTTACTCTGTCAAGTAAAGCGTTTATTTCTTTATTATTTTGGTCACACAGACAAAATACAGCCACATAAAATGATATTTTGCAGCCCAACACGTTAACGGTGGAGAGAAAGTGACAAATAAACAAAAGAAAACCTCAGGTAACCACATCTTATATGGGTTCCTCTTGCTAGCTCTCTGACCTTTTTATAATGCTTCCCGATCCAACTGCGAACTGTTTCCATCTGAGACATTATTTCCGGGTTCTCCCAGAATTTGCAACAAGGTCCACCGTCCATTTTTCGGCTTAGTGTGGTGTTACAACTGACTTGATTCGTCGTAAGTCCCGCTGCAGCCGATCCTTGCGTCTGTGCGGCCATTGTTTCATGCTAATTAGCCTTCGCTACCCAGAAGAACTGAAGACTCCATAGCTCCTCTAGCGGTTAGACCGAAAAAGGCGCCAACGGCACTTCTACTGCATACTTGATACTACTACAGCATGCTACACACAGTACACAATATATGCTGTGTACCAGAACCACAGGCATACGTCCGAAATTAATTAAATACAATTGATTAATTAGTCAATTAAAACGTTCATTTGTATATTATACACAATTGTATATTTAATCCGTGCGCGGGCGTGTATGCTTGCATTCACACATATGGATAAAATTAAGATTAGTTGCAGGGCTGAAAGCTGCGCATGAACAGTTGCATATTGCATTTTTAACCTATTCAAACCTCGTGCATGAAGGGTGCTGTGTCATCTTTTCAATTGATAATCACTGAGCAGTTTCAAAGGTTAATATATTTACTTTTAGAAATATATTTTTTCACAACAACATTTAATAAACCCACGGCGTGCGACAAAAATAAGTGTGAACCACAGACTGTAAAAGGTGTGAACTAGTTTTTGAAATACCCCTAATTCTCTACTGAAGGTTGGGCTAGTGAATGGCGCATGCTCAGTGCGAATAGGGAGTGTTGGAGACAGCCAACAGTGCAGCGAAAGGCAAGACGGGTGAAAAAGAGAAGCCCGTCTTGCTTTCGAAAAGGGATAAATATACGCTAACGGAGCTTCGTCGTACGTCCTCACTTCACACCCGGCCATGCCAACGACACAGCAATGTATTATTACTGCAATCGGAATAAAATGAGCACTAGTGCAGTCGGGCCTGGAGTGGAGAGTTGTGGGGCCGGGTGTCCGCATAGCGCCAGCCGCTGCTGCGGGGGAGGAGGCTGCGGTGAGACCGTCAGTGGTGACGGAAGCTCGGCCGCTGCGGCTACAGCCACCAGCGCTGCCCCAGTGCAGAGCTCAGACAGGGAGAGCAGCGTAGCCGAGGGCCAGGCGTTCCGCGAATGGGACTGTGCCACCTCCGTCGATGCGGATCTGGCCCAGAAAATGAACGAGGAGGGATTTTTCACCAACGGCGCTGCTTATATCACTCGGGAGGGAGACGAGTGCGCGGATTCGGGGGAATACGACGGAGGACGCGGGCGTTTTTGTAGACAAAGCGCTGGTGCGAGCGAGGATAACAGCATTAATATTGATCACAACGGAGCTGGTTTGCGGTGTTTCATGAGCGCGACCACACGGAGGGACGAACGCAGAGCGAGCGCGAGACTGCCGCCGGTGCGCACAGCAAGAGCCCGACGAGGATACGCGGCGCACACCGGGACTGAGCGCGCGATGATGACAGCCGCTGCAAGGTGTGGTCATGGGAGCTCCGAGCCCGCGGTCATCAAGCGTCGGGGATGCAGTTTCAACCGGACCTCTAAGAGGGTGTGTTTCTCGGGAACGAATTGCGGCAGCTCGTACGCCGCGGCCCGAGTTGGTTCCAACGGTGAAGCCCCAGTGAAGGGCTCCCCGAGCACTGCCGAGACTGTCAGGCGTACGTCCTTACGTCGCATCCAATGCGAGAACACGACTGGAGCTCAGAAATTGACTTTCGCATCGTGCGTGCCCGAAGAAAATACCAAGCTGCCCGCATGCAGGACGGCGAAGGGGCGCGTCAGGCTGTATAGGGTGCGCTCTTTTCTTGCCAGCTCTGCCAACTATAACAACGGGGTCAGCGGAAACGGTGCCCCTCACGATAGCCCCCCACCGCAACTCTGCCTCCAGGCCCCTGAACCCGAGTATGAACTGCGTGATTGCGTTAAAAAGACCCTGTCTGCCCACTTCATCAGATCCTCTCAGTCCGAGAGTGGGCCTCCAAATGGGACAGGACCAGAACCACAGACGTGTGACAGTGCAGGTGTGGGTATTGATGCAGAGAAGACTGAGGGGCCCAGCACGGAGCACATAGAGGCGGTGAGGGGTGAAGCCGAACGCAGGCAGGCAGAGCTAGAGGGTCGTACTGACCACCTCTGGAGGCGCCTGCAGGCCGTGCAGGTGAAGCAAGTGGAGAGGCATGTGACACAGCAGCTGAGTGGCCTATACAAGAGACCGGGGTTGAGCTGCACCAGGAGGCCCAGTGCTGTTTCCAGAAAGTCGACTGAGCTGAGCAGGCTCGCGCGCAGCTGTAGCGAGATCCTACGGACTGCGGAAAGCGCTCTAGACTCGGACCACACGGCCAGCAGCTCTGGAGGAGGCAGCGACAGTGAGGAAGACGAGGGATTGGAGAGAGGAGGACATCGCTTTAGGCCGTCGATAAAATCAATGTAAGATTTTCTCACTTTGCTTAACCCCAGGGTTAAGTTATTCTTAATATAGCATGAAAGTTATTCCTAACCCTTAGTAAGGGATTTTTTTTATCCTCGTAAATTTGAGTCAGCACTGCTCTGCTGTATGCCAAAGATAAAGAGGTTAAAGGGATATTTTACTCAATAGTGTAAATTCTGTTGTAAATTTCTCCCCTATTATGTTAGTCCTTTAAAATGACCCCAACCTGAACTGAACAACGAAAAATATATTTGAAAGAATTTTAATAACTGAAACGTTTTGCTTGCTTTTATTTGTTATTGGTTTTAAATGATGTGACTGTGAGTAAACAACCGAAAATTCGGTCATTATTTACACACATTTTATTTTCCAAGTTTCAAACCTTTGAGTTTTTTTTCTGTTAAACACAAAAGATATTTGAAAGAAAAATGAAAACTAGTAACCATTGACTTCCATATTTCCATTTGTTTTTCCTAATAAGGAAGTCAAAGCTTACAGGTTTGCAACTTTCTTTAAAATGTGTTAAGTTTTTAGTGTGAACTATCCTTTTAGGCATTCATTGCGCTCCTGTAGCTCAAATAGTAGAGCATGGCACTAGCGATGGCAGTGTCATTTGTTCAAATTCCAGGGAATGCACAAAGTAATAAAACATGATGTATGTCTGAAAAACAATAGTTCCAATATGAATTTTTAGGATCATTGGAACTTTTTCAGTGTGGGAAAGTTTTTTTGGGGAACCCTATCATTGGTGTGAAAATGAAACCAAAATTTATAGCATGAATGTAATTTGCAGGGTTTTTAATATACAAGTGCATCTACTCAATGTTTATATGCTTCTCTTTCAGAGTCACTGGCAAAGAATGGCAATGGGCGGAGAGCAGGGCGTGGCTTGGTAGCAGGTGGGTGTGGCTGCAGACTCAAGTGTCGGAGCTGGAGTATCGAATCCGTTCACTGACAGAGCTTTACACACATCTTCGACAGGGAAAGGTATTCTGAATATCCATGTGTATTATTTTCAGCTTGTTATGGGTTGTCTGATTTATAAGTATGTGTGTGCGTGTCATCTAGGTGCGGTCTGCTTACTCTGTGCCTGATACACCCCTCAGAGCATCAAATCCTTCCCCTACATCTCACAACTGCAAGTCAGTAGACCTTTAAACTCGTGTTCAAAAATATAGGGTGGGTTTTTGGATTTGACATTTAATGCACCATTTCACCACCCCCTGGGTTGTCTTTTGCTGGTGATCCTAACAGGAAGTGGCAGACCCAAGACACCATAACCCCGCAAACAGTGCCCAGTCCACCTTCTTCTGCTGCACGGGTTCGACCATTGCTCAGGCAACGACGTCACAGGCTCATTCGCCTGGAAGATTGTGCAGCCCTAGGGTCAAAGGTGAAAGAGATGACCTCTTATTATTATTATCATTGACTGCTCTCTGTTTTCGAAATATGCACTGAAGAGAAGATAATATAGCAGGTTATATAATATAACATGTTCTCTGTCCCTCTCAGGCAGTTTCATTGCAGTGCTGGTGTAAAGCTCCAGCTGTGTGTGTGTTGTGTGGTGGTGCTCCTCCCCGCTCGCCCTCAGAGGAGGAGAAGGGGTTGTGGCGTCAGACCTGGCTCGATATGTCCGTTCACCCTGTCCTCTCAATGCCATCAGGTCAGTTTGTCTCTTACATACAGCTGTAAGTGTGTAATTCATGTTGTTAATTTGTAATTTAATAGTACAGTACAATCTGTACAAGACCGTTTAAACGTTTTTTTGGATTATTGACCTTGAAAGTAATATTAAAAAGTTTTTAGTTGTTGCTCTCACCGGACATAAAAAAATATATACATGGATATCTATACATCTACACACGACCGGTCAAAACTTAAAATGTTTTAAAATAAGCTTACTCTGCTCACCAATGCTGCATTTATTTAATCAAAAATGCAGTAAAAATTGTGAAATGTTATTGCACAATAAAATAATTGTTCTAAAGTAATTTAATTTAATAATTTATTCCAGTGATTTAAAAGATGAATTTTCAGCTTCATTACTCCAGTCTTAAGTCACATGATCCTTCAGAAATCACTCTAACATTAATTATTATTATTATTAATACTGGTAATGTTAATAAAAGCAATAATGACTGAAGTAATAATTCATTTGAAACTACATACAGTAAGTAATAAAAAATATTTAATAAAAAAA
>CAIGQZ010032086.1:3801083-3859483 GCA_903798205.1 Danio tinwini | reverse complement strand
ATATATATATATATATATATATATATATATATATTATTATTATTTGTGTATCCATATATTTTATAATTAATTTGATGCCATTTGGGAATTTTATTTAAAATGCAGTATTATTTTCTTACAACTAATGTACTTCTCTATAACATTCTGCCTTTTTGGTATTGGTTTTTGGAATTGGAAATTTGGTATGGACCCTTTCACAAGACTCGTTTAACGGTCATCATAATCTTAAATTATGGAAAATGTTTAATATTTTGATTCTTAAAAAATGTAAGAACAATTAGATGCATTTATGAATGTATTATATCATCTTTGCGTCAAATTACACAGCTTATGCGAAGTGTTTCTAATGCAGTGTCTATGGGGCTGAGAGTAAATTTTATGTTATTCTCTCCTCTGGCTGCTGTTATCAGTCTCACACAATTTATTTTCTCCCTTTTTCTGAAAGTCTTGATAACACCATCAGGGCATTTTTTTATTATTTCAGCAAATAGGATTGTAAAAAAAATATTTGTTGCACTCTCCCATTCACCATATGTTGTACTCACACACACCTTCCACTACTGAGAAACCTGGAAATGTGAAAAAGGTCTATACATGTTTATTTATTTAAAACAGGGATGCCCAAGCTTGGTCCTGAGGAGCAAAGTTTAGTTTCAACCCTAATCAGACACACCTGGGCCAGCTAATCAAGCTCTTACTAGGCTTACTAGAAACATCCTTGCAGGTGTGTTGAGGCAAGTTGAAGCTAAAATCTGCAGGACACAGGCCCTCCAGGACTGAGTTTGGACACTCCTGATTTAAAAGCTTTGCATAATCTTTTGCTTGGCCTGAATTATTATTATTATTATTATTATTATTATTATTATTATTATTATTATTATTATTATTATTATTATAATAATAATAATAATAATAATAATAATTATTATTATTATTATTATTATTATTATTATTATTATTATTATTAAAAGCAATGGCATGCATATTTTTAAAAGTTTGTCTTAAAGTCTTCAAGAAATCCAAACTATATGATTTTGTTAGCTCACATTGCTAGATTTGTGGTGAAGAATTCATCTGTGCATGTCATTAAGAAAAAAAATATGTTTTCCCTTCTAATCTTTAATTGAAATCTAAAAATGCACTTTCTGTTTTTTTTCTTTCATTTACTTTAGTTGCGTTCCAAATGGCACACTATACTGTACACTATGCACTTAAACACTCAACAGCATAGTATATAAATGTAGTGTCATCCCAAATTGATCACTAATGTTATTTTTTACTAAGTGGAAATTCAAACCGTTTCCCTGATGATGTTTGACAGTTGCCAAATTAGTGAAATAAATGACCAAAGTACCAAATAATACCTGCAATGAGCATAACCGCATTCACCATCGGGAGGCGCTACAATCAGTCTTGTAGGAGAATTTTGTTTTCACAATTCAAAATAGATCAAATAATTCAACATGTGCGCCTGATAGCTCCGCCCCTTCCGCTACTTGACCAAATTTTTTCATTTTTTCAGATTATGTATATCTTAGCAGATGGGTGTGGCTAACATATTTAATCACGCTGCTCCAACTGTCAGTTTTAACAACAAACAGAAATGGTGTGGAGGAGGTGTCTGTTAGGTTGTAATAATTCTTTTAAATCTCATTTCCAGATCTTTCTGAATAGAATGCCTACTTTACTACATCCATTCAGCTCGCAGTAGTAAAAAACAAGCCACGCCCACTGTTTTCTCATTTAATATTCCATTTCTCTAGAAACTGCATTACAATACAGGAAAAAAAATGATCGCAGCTTCTGGTTCATGGGGACTTTAGCCTACTTACACTTTTTGGGACCTGTGTGTGTGAAAAAAGCATGGTAGTCCTTCATCGATATCGGAACATTTACTTTTTTGCCTCATGTTTTGAACTTCTCCTATTGCAGATTCACCGCTTTCATTGCACTGTGGTATACACCCGCTGGCCGGGCATCATTCTCATAATTCACTGCAGTGGACAGACCTGTCATCGGCGTCCTCTTGGCTGGGGAGACGGGGCCAGGGACGAGTTGGGAGAGTGAGGAGGAGACTAGTTTGTCCCCGTCCCCCCAATGCACTGCCTCCTTTATTTAACACATCTGGTGGGTGAAATATATTATTACACTACAATAAACAAGCAATGTACTCTCACTGGCCACTTTATTAGGTACACCTGTTCAACTGCTGGTAACTGCAAATTTCTAATCAGCCAATCACAAAGCAGCAACTCAATGCATTTGGGCATGTAGACATGGTCAAGACGATCTGCTGCAGCATCAGAATGGGGAAGAAAGGTGATTTAAGTGACTTTGAATGTGGCATGGTTGTTAATGCCAGGTGGGCTGGTCTGAGTATATCAGAAACTGCTGATCTACTGTTATTTTTATGTACAACCATCTCTAGGGTTTACAGAGAATGGTCTAAAAAAAAAAAAAAAAAAAAGAGGAAATAGTGAGTGGCAGTTCAAATGCCTTGTTGATGCCAGAGGTCAGAGGAGAATGGCCAGATTGGTTCAAGCTGATAGAAAGGCAACAGTAACTGAAATAACCATTTGTTACAACCGAGGTATGCAGAAGGCATCTCTGAATGCACAACATGTCCAACCTTGAGACAAATGGGCTACAGCAGCAGAAGACCACACTGGGTGATGGACAAATGATTAAGGCAGTTCTGAAGGCAAAAGGGGGTCCAACCCGGTACTAGTAAAGTGTACCTAATAAAATGGCCAGTGAGTGTATAAAGTAAGATAAAAAAATTTGTGCGCAAAAGAAATCTTTAGCATGTCTCCAAGAAATATTAATTCTCAAAAACCATTTACAACATAAAATTAACAAATGGTTCTTAAGCATCAGAATCTTAAATAGACTAAAGGATGCTGGTGGAATGGATGTTAAACTCATCCATCATTAAAACAGAAAGTCATGGTTTTTGACTGCAATAATATTTCACAATAGTATTGTTTTGTGTGTCATTTTATTAAATATTTGCAACTTTTATGATTCTTTAAAAATCATTCAGAAAACTTTTAGTTTTATAAACAAGTTAACTTCTTTTGTAGGTGGTTCGGGGTGCAGAAGCCAGAGAAGCATGATTATTCCCAATTATCTTCATCCACGAACTCCAGATTTGCCAATTCTGCCGACAGCACCCCCAGCAACAGACACACCTGCTCAGGTAAATCTGGCAAAAAAAAAAGGTCAAATTCTTCTCGTTCTGGATGGCTTCATAAAATTCTTCTCTTGTTTCTCAGCCTTTAAGAAGAAGGAGAGTTGAAAGCTCCTTTGACATCGACAACCTGGTGATGCCGTTGGGCCTGGCTGGACTAGGAGCGCGAGTACAGAAATTGCAATACAAGGAAATTATCACCCCAAGGTACAAACAATTCAGTCAGATCCCCAAAGCCACAGTAGCAAATATGTACTTAATTCAAAGTGTTACAGAAAGAATGAGTGATTGCATACAGCAATGAACATTTAGCTTTCAATGAGCTAGACTTCCTGTGGTCATGCTGTCAGATAGCCATTGTGCAAAGTGGCTTCGGTTTCAGGTAATTTTTTCATTAATTATTCAAGCGCAGTGCCAAGTATCCACAGTTTCCTTGTGTCCTGTGTTTTATAAAGTAGTACTTGTACATTCCAAATTGTAGCCAGTCTGGCAACGTAAGCATATAGTCTACTTGCATTAGATAGTATGGAATCTTAAAGAGTTAATTTAAAGTTACTGGTATTTTGAGGGAAATCCTATATATGCCATAAGATTATGGCATATATAGGATTTCCGTGATTCAGAATCTCAGAAGCTAGTCTGTGCAACATGAGCTGGCTGTGTAAATATTAATTCATAATAAGGTTGTTCTGGGTGTCTCTGTGAATGTATGTTTTGTTTTACGTGCACTCAAGTGTGTGTGATGCTTGTAGTGTTTTCAGTGTTTTTTATCTCACTACAGTGTTTATTAGGTGCCAGGTATATTAAAGGTGCAGTATGCAAGTTTGACACCCAGTGGTTGAATTAGGTATTGCACTCCTGGATCAAAACAAACACAAGCGCAGGTTGCCAAATTGAGGACTGGAGCAAGTGATTTAAATCGTGTTCTAAATAAAAACAATGACACCAGGTGGAAGAAATATTTATATAAACCAAATAAAATAAACCAAGGAGTTTTGTCTTACCAACACCTGGAATTGATATATTAGAAACTGCTTCTATTCTCACAGGTGAACAACAGAAATCTATGACAGTGATCACTTCAGGTACACCTCATGTGCTTTATTCAGTGCTAAATGCTAACAATGTGAGTTTGAATACCATCTCACATGACATTATTGCCATATACTGAAAGCAGCAGCAGATAGTTCACCTCAGATCTTGAAAATAAAACAAACCGTTTGAAATCGAACTTTAGAACTAAACACATATGAGTGATTCAGCATGCACATTTAATGATGTTAAAGAAGGTTAACATGTATTAAATAGATTATAAACCTTACTATTTCGTGAGTGAGTACATATTATGTGTATCTGAAAGGCTGTATTTAAATTTCTGTCGAGTTTCATCTGGTGCAAACAGCCAAATTGCTTATCACTGCGTATCTCGTCACGAAGTGTGTTGTTAGAACTTGTGGTTACAATGTAACCTGCTTACTTAATGTTTACATTCATAATATTTATATAATTTGCTAATTAATAACCCCACATGGAACTGATATTGCGTCTCATTTCAGAGTCTGCTACTGTCCAACGGAGGTCACATTTCAGTCACAGACGCATACTTTCAGAGCCTTTCTGAATGAATGAAATACATGGTTTTCCACCAAGGCAACCCAGGGTGTTGAAATATAATTAGCTAAACTGGCATTGGGCAGGTTAAAATGACCAAAACAAAGACAGCTGTTCCGGCACGGAAACACATTTTTAAAGCAGAATATCTGACTTCTTATATATAATATCTGAATATCTGCAAACATATTGTGGTATTGTTATGCTTTAGAAGAGTCAAAAATTAGCATACAGCACTTTTAATGGCCAGCCAAGTATATTGACACTTTTTTTACTATTATTATACTCTTTTTACACTTTCCTTGTATCCCCCAAATTAAACATATACAAATAACAACAAATAAATATAAACAAACATCCGCAAGCGATTAAGTAGTGGAAAATCTTCTCTCCTTTACCTGTTTCATATGCTCGTTTTTTCATTCAGATTTTTTTTATTTATTTCAACAGTCTTTTTTTTTTACTAAAACCTATTGAAAAGAAAGTTCAAAACAGATTCTTAATAAATAAAAATAGTGTTAAAAATCTAATTATGATTTGTTTGACGCATATAGTTAATTTTTTATGTGCTGTGGGTAAAAAGTGTTTTTCAATCCGGCTACCACGGCAAATATATTTCAAACCTGTGGGAAGCACTGCACTGAATGTGCACATGATCTTTTCAGAGTTGAGCGTTTCACCAGTACAATTTTGTGTGAGGTAAAACTATTTTTATATCTTGTATGTAGTACACACAGAAACCATCAAAATAAAAATACTGTTTAATTTGAGTACTTTATACACTGCAATAGTTATATATTTCTGTCAATTTTTGTAAAAGTATTAGATATAGTAATTAATTAAAAATGAAAAAGATAAAAACAGTGTCTTTCACAATGCTGTAAAACCATGATTTAGTTTGCTAATGCTGATTTTTGCTTTCAGTATTGATGTACTAGAATGCAAAATTTGTAAAATATATGCCCTGCGGTCTACAATTGATCTCTACTGTTGTAAATATTGTTTCCTGATTTGTGAAGCCCCCCTCATATCACTATTAAACAAACAGTAGACTGCAAATACGAATGGTGGCAAAATATGCACATGCCTAGTCTGCGTGTCATTCGTTATAGGGTATATAATGTAGATGGAGCCCAATCTAGATAAAAAATCATTCTCGTTTTTAAATGGAAATTGACACAGTGGTTCAGTGGTTAGCACTGTCACCTTACAGCAAGAAGGTGGGCTTCCTCCAGGTTCTCTGGTTTCCCCCACAAGTCCAAAGATATGCGGTATAGGCTAATTGATTAAACTAAATTGGCTGTAGTGTATGTGTGTGAATGAGTGTGCATGGATGTTTTCCAGTACTGGGTTGCAGCTGGAAGGGCATGCACTGTAAAACAAATGCTGGATAAGTTGGCAGTTCATTCTGCTGCGACTACCCTTAATGAATAAAAGGACTAAGCTGAAGGAAAATGAATGAATTAAATGGAAATAGCAGTAGTGTAAATGCAGCCCTCATGACAGCCTCATAAAAAGTTCAGTTTAATTAAAAAAATTATGAAATGCGTATAATACTATTGTACAGTAGAATGTATTTCTCAATAAAGTAGTAGTAATGCCACCGATAGCCTAGTTGTTAGTGCAGTGACATGTAACGCAACATCATTGCAGGTGTCCCGACTTCGAGTCCTGGCTCGTGGACCTTTCTCAATCCCATCCCTCTCTTTCTCTCTCTCTCTCATGACTGTAAAACAAAGCACAATGTTGCCAAAGCAATAAAATATACAAAGTACAAAACAAACATATAGATAAAAGAGATATAATTAATAATAAACAAACACCATATATCGTTATATTATACATAAATGTTGTCACAATAAACAGGTTAATTAAGCATTTAAAAAAAATAAAGATTGATAAAAATATAAAATAATAATGAATGATAAAGACGGAGAGCTTTAGTAAGGGTTAAGGGGGATCAGCCTTTTTCGCTCATAAGGTGGCATGAGGACACATACAGTTGCAATCAGAATTATTCAACCCCCTGATTTATTAGCCCCCCTGTTTATTTTTTTCCCCAATTTCTGTTTAACGGACAGAAGATTTTTTCAACACATTTCTAAACATAATAGTTTTAATAACTCCTCTCTAATAACTGATTTATTTTATCTTTGACATGATGACAGTAAATAATATTTGACTAGATATTTTTCAAGACACTTCTACACAGCTTAAAGTGACATTTAAAGGCTTAACTAGGTTAATTAGGTTAACTAGGCAGGTTAGGGTAATTAGGCAAGTTATTGTATAATGATAGTTTGTTCTGTAGACTATGGAAAAAATAAATAGCTTAAAGGGATTAATAATTTTGACCTTAAAATGGGTTTTAAAAATTAAAAACTGCTTTTATTCTAGCCAAAATAAAACAAATAAGACTTTCTCCAGAAGAAAAAAAATATTATCAGACATACTGTGAAAATTTCCTTTTTCTGTTAAACATCATGGGAAATATTTAAAAAAGAAAAAAAATTCAAAGGGGGTTCAATAATTCTGATTGCAACTGTACTATGCTGCTAGATGGAGACACTTTTCATTTTCTTCCTAAATATAATGGAGTTTATCCGTATTCATGGCTTGCTGGAATTGGGGTAGAATTAGAGATATCTGTATGAAATAAGCATCTCTTGTCTGGCTTTGATGCAGTGAGTGAGGAAGTGTAGCTCATCCTCCACAGCTCCAGCAGAGAAGTGTGGACAGAGTCTGAGCTCTGGGCTCCTCCAGCTGCACTTGTGTCGCTCGTCTCTACACTCAGACTATGTCCACTCAGACGGTACCAGCTCAGCAGCTTTCTCTGACCGGGGCTCTTCATGTTGCTGTTAATGTTAATGTTCTCTCTCTCTTCCTCTCTGTATCTCTCCAAGTTCACTTTCTGTCACAAAATACTGTCCTGTCCAATAAAGACAAAAATGTAAAAAAAAAAAAAAACATTACTGTAGTTAAATTATAGTTTTTTTATTAAACTTTATTTTATTAAATTTAAAATTGTTCTTTTCATTTTCATTTTTCAACAAGGAAAATTGGCATGGTAGCCCATCAAATTAAAAGTTTATTTGTAAGATATTGTGACAAATATATTACTAATGTAAAGCAGAATGTACTTCTCAAAGAACTAAAAGTAATAATATTCGTTCATTCATTTTCTTTTTGGCTTAGTCCCTTTATTAATCATGGGTCACCACAGTGGAATGACTAGTCTTCAAAAGACTAGGCAACTTATCCAGCATATGTTTTACACAACGGATGCCCTTCCGGCTGCAACCCAGAACTGGGAAACACCCATACACTCTTGCATTCACACCCACACATACACTACAGCCAATGTAGCTTATTCAATTCACCTATAACACGTCTTTGCACTGTGGGGGAAACAGGAGCACCCAGAGGAAACCCATGCAAACACAGAGTGAACATACACACATCTCCACACAAACATGCCAACTGATTCATCTGAGGATCAAACCGGTGACCTTTTTGCTGTGAGATGATAGCGCTACCCACTTCACCACCGTGTCGCCCCTAATAATATTTACAGTTAATAATTCTTTAACCGAAACTTCACAACATTCATGCCAGCCTTGGTTTACCAATGTTCAATTTAATATGAAAAATAATTATTTTACTATTGTAATATGAGTAGTAGTAAGCGGTATACAAGTAATAGTAAAACCACATTTTTACTTGTCTGTTAATTAGCTACACCAGATGCTGATTGTCTTAAAATACTGGCTAATACATTTATCTAGCAGTATTGTTAATTGTGTGTAATGTAGACATGGGCCAGTATAAGTTTGTACGATATGATAACCTTGGATAAAAATATCACGGTTTCACATAATTGTGATCACTGCTCTAAATAAGTTCTTTTTAAATATCTGAGTTAAAAAAAAAACATTTTTCCACCATTGAACACAATATTTTTTTACACATTTATTTCATTTTGGAACAGTAAACATATCAAGCTTAATAATTGAAATAACTCACTGCCTTCTGCTGTCTTCATTAGTTTCAATAACACAGATTTCTTTACAACACATAAAAAAACCTTACATATACCGTCGGAACGCTATAGCAGAAAATGTTGACAGTTTTAAAACCTTGACTTTTCCAAACCGCGGTAAACCTTGAAACCAGTTATCATCCCATGCCTAGTTTAATGTGTAACTCTGTGTCTTTTGTTACAGCTGGAGAGAGCTGGACTCTCACACGGGGGTCTCTAAGAATCAGGTGGGCCTACTTGCCCAATCATTGAATTACAATAATACACAGCACCAGCCCAATGGTGAAGGACTGGATAGTGAGGAGGAGGAGGAGGAGGTATGTATGCCTTGTTTCTCATAAAGACACTTTTCTCAAGCATTTAAAATGATGGCTGCATTACTATATCTTTCACAATATTTGTCTAGGTGGAGGATCTCTCTGACACTCTGTTTCTGAGCCGCCATGCAGTGTGTGAGAGCAGAGAGAGGAGCCGATGGGGGAGCTGGGCTCGCAGACGGCGCCGGGGCAGGTAGGAGTCATTTGCCTATTAAAGATCGCATGTGAAGGAAAATGTTTCAAACACGTCTCTTTTAGAATGTTTTATTTCAACAGGGCTTCTTTCGAATTGTAGTGTTTTTCTAGAATATAAACAAAAATTGCTTGGCTGTAAAAACTATCATAGCAGTTTTTCTGATAAAAGTTTCTCATGAAGTTTTTTTGTAACAAAAACAATTAAATAGTATATATAAAGCAAACAAATTTTGCAATAAAAACTTAAATAAAAAAGTTTTTGAAAAATGAATGCATATTTAATTCAAATTACTGATTGATTACTACAATGATGCAAGAAATAGATCGTCAAACAATTAAGAAGCCATCATAAAATTTACAAATTACATAATTATTTGTCCATTTAAAGATTTTTTTTTAAATGGTTGATGGTTTCCAGAATATATTTAAAGCTGATCATATGATGATGAAATAATGAGAGTTTGCCTTCATATAAATATATTTTTATATATAGTATATATATTTATTCAATTTTAAAAAGTGTTAAAACAGGAAATCGTTTGCCACTTTGGAATTATGGGTTTTATTTTAATGATCTAGGCGCAATGTCTAAAGCACATGGTGCAAAAGCATTAAGTGTCCGAATCCACTTTTGCTATTTTAAGGACTGATAAATACGCTCTGCGCCTTGGTCCATGGTCTAACAAGGTTGTGTTTATTCTCTTAATGAGTTATGGGTGTGTTTTGAGAATAACATGCATTAAACCAATCAGAGTCTCATTTCTCATTCCCTTTAAGAGTCGGTTGTGTTGCGCCATGGCGTATTTGCTATTTACATGGCGAACTTTAAGTGTAAACACTGAATGCTTTACTAGCAAGAAAACAGTTAAACAGACAATCTGCAGCGAGAATAAAAAACTAGCCTCCTCCATTCGGCCTCTTTACTTTCTCTTTCTCTTTACATTTTCTCTTTACTTTGCTCCTTTTTCTTTCGTGGTTAAGGAAATGGTGTTGCACACACTCCACTCTACATATTTAATTTTGTTTGTTAAGCGCAAAGATTCGTTTCAAAACTATTTCTAAATTCATTTCTGATTGAACTCAAATGAACAATAATAACAAATTGAGGTAAAAAAAAAATAGAGTTATAACCAAACACACGTCTCCTATTCTTATACCCCATTTGGTGTTGCACAGGTCTCCAAAAACGGAGACAGGTGAACAAATCTAAGCTTGTTTTTATTAAACAAATATAAATATGCATATAATACTACTAATAATAATAATAACATTATACAAATGCAAATTGTCATGAATAAACTGACAAAAGCCCCCTGACATAAAGAAGGCATGGAGGTAGTGTTTTTTATATTTATGTAGAAAATAATAATTTTTGTAATTATTTTAATCCTTTAATTTTTTTTAAGTAGGGCTGCTTGATTATTTTGGTCATAATTGTAATCACGATTATTCAAAACGATATACAGTTAAAGTCAAAATTATTCGCCTTTCTGTGATTTTTCTTTTTCAAATGTTTCCCAAATGATGTTTAACAGAGCAAGGAATTTTTCGCAGTATTTCCTATAATATTTTTTTTTTCTGGAGAAAATGTTATTTGTTTTATTTTGGCTAGAATAAAAGTAATTTTAAATATTTTGAAACCTGTTTCAAGATCAGTATTATTAGCCCCCTTAAGCATTATATGTTTTTGATTGTCTGCAGTAGAAACTACTGTTATACAATGACTTGCCTAATTACCCTTACTTGCCTAATTAACCTAATTAAGCCTTTAAATGTCACTTTTAGCTGAATGCTTGTATCTTGAAAAATATGTAGTAAAGTATTTTGTACTGTCATGATGTCAAAGATAAAAGAAATCAGTTATTAAAATGAGCTATTAAATATATTATGTTTAGAAATGGGTTGAAAAAAAAAATCTTCTTTCCATTAAACAGAAACAGAAATTGGGGTAAAAAGGCCCGCTAATAATTCAGGAGGGCTAATTCTGACTTCAACTGTATATAAACAGTTATTTTTCTTCTTGTAAATAAGGAAAGGGAAATAAATACAATAAAATAAAAATATGAAACAAACTGTCCTTTAAGCATCTTCACTGTAAGAAAAAAAACTTTAATTATAGCTACAAAAGTCCTTCAGTCAAGAGCCGTGAGTGATTTTGTCCTTTTGTTGTTTGATTATTGATAAAAAAACAGTTGGCAGCAGGAATATTGCGTGCTGTCACTTTAAAAGCAGTATGGTTCTGATTTATGGTTTTACTTTCACATGTCTTTTGATTCTCAACTCGTTTGTTTATTACATAAGCGAGGGTTAATATGAATAATCACTAAACACCGCATTTTGACACAAATTTGCATGTATTGACCATTAAAGCGCTCACATTAGGATGACTTTAGATGTGTGTGTGCGCTCTGCTCATCTCTGAGAGTCAGTGCATACACACAACAGCATGCAATCTCTTTTGCGCTTTTAAAAACATGAATGATTCGAATGTACATCAATGAATGATGCACATCCGATGCTGCAAAAGTTACATTACAGTACATGCTTTTAGTAATTTTCAGATGAAACTGAGCTTTGCAGAGCAACAATTGTGTACAACTGGAAAGGGGGCGCGGTATCTGATGCAATAATCGTTTAATCTCGATTAATGTTTTTTCATAATCATTAGAAGCCGAAATCGAAACTGAATTTCGATTAGTTGCACAGCCATAATGTAAAGATATTTGTGTATTGCTGTACATCCTGTGTGTATTAAGAAATGCGTACACATTTTGGACCTGCATTGGCACATAACTAATGCGCTCTGCGATGGACTTTAGACCAGCTTTCAGTTGATCAGTGGCACAGTCTATTTTAGTTCCTTAAAATAGCAATGTACCAACAATGCGCCTAAACACACCTTCTTTTTTGGCCAAATGGATTTGCTATTTAAACAACGTGGCACAAAACATAAAATTTTGGGTTGCGCTGGTCTAAAAATAGCAACAAATCTCACCGAACACTGTTGCGCCTTATTGCGCCAGGTGTATAATAGAGCCCTATATGTTTCTGTCTGCATTCTAAGTGGTTTTAAGAGATTGAGCTTTTTTTTAAAAGGTTTGCTTTCCATATAGCAAAAATTATATGGTGCTACACAACCTAATTAATTTTAACAAAATAATTTTCCCACAGAATGTCAGAATGTCATAAATTCTGTATAACATTTGAAACTTTTAAATAAGTGTTTAAATAACTTTTCTTCTCAACATCAAGAATATTTAACATTTTATAAAGGATGGATTGGTTCGGGAGCTCACACAGCCAGATATGCCACACACTCTCTCAATTAAATGGTACCCATAAAACAGTAGGCAGCCTTAAAATGGTTAAAATGAAGCATAGCATGTCGAACAGCAGGACGCTGTGGATACTGGTTGAAATTTTAATTTGCTTGCCTTTGTCCCTCAGATCGTCTTCCTCCAACCAAGGGGACGGGAAGAGCTCCAGGGGATTGGACCAGACACCTGGCTCTCCAGATTCCAGGAATTTTGCAGAAGGAGACGTCTCGCCACGCAGCCCCTTCTGTACTGGAGCAGAGGATCCCTTCAGCCAGGCTGAGGATGAACAGCAGGTGTGTGTGTGCGTGCACAAGAGGACTTAATGTTCTGTTCAACTTCATTATTGCAGTAACCATGGCAATTATTTAGTTGGAAGAACATCTTGTAGTTAAAATAATAATAATAATAAAAACGTCTGCAGCTTTTATTTCTCCATCTATCATTACATTTTCTGGTGCTTTTGGGGGTTATTGGTGAATCTTGAAAGATGGATATGCTTAATAATCTTTACACTGGAAGAGAATATGTATGCATATATAAAAGGAGTGTTTAATAACCTCAATGAATCATGGCGTGCTTGCAGGCTGTGCTGCCATGGGAACGCCGGTCGTTTCCCTTGGAGGAGTCAGAACTTCAGTGGCTGCAGGAGGAGGAAGAGGCAGAGCCTGACGAGGACCCGTGCACCGCCAGCGGCCGCAGCCAAAGCACGGACTCCGGCATCTCTGTGGGCAGCCTGGAGCTCTCCCCGAGGACCCCTCAGCAGCACTCAGGCACCGAGCAAGCCACCCCTCACACACTATCCTGCAAACCAGCCACCCAGACCACACTCTCTACAGCTCAGGATTCTCCCACACTTCCTCTTTCTTTATACTCGTCCTCTCCGTTATCGTAGCCCATCATTCTGCTCTGCTATATTAAAAAACAAAACCACGTGTCCCAGTCCTATTGACCTTGTCCTTCTATTTATCTAACCACGAGCACCTTGTGTCCTTACATTCTGTGCCCTTTCCTTGAACCCTCTGGAGCCTTACATGAAACCACAGAGCCTATTATTTATAATGTTCCCTCAAACCCTCACTCATTTACCCAGTAACTCAACAGCAGCCCGGTTTCCACGTTGAGCATCTCTGGTTCTTCCTTATACATGGTTTCTGTCTTTTCTTCACCAGCCTGCCCCCCGATACAGCTATTGTTTAATCTAACACACTACTGTTGTCTTCGAAACCAACAGATGTTGTATGTTTTTCTGTTGTTTAGTCTTTTTTTGGGACCTGTCTAAAGCCTTTTCTCTAGTTAACTATGTCTCTCAGTCATTTTGCATTAGATAAATCATTGTTATTTCACATATGTGACACCAACACTGGGTGGACACGATTTTAAAGGTCTCGGTTATTGATCTGCATTTAAAGGCATTACATATTACCCAAACATTTTTTTGGTTATTTTATTTGTATGTCGTATTTATTCTGTGGAGATGTATCCATACTGCCGAAGAATCCTAGCATTTAAAGTCTGTTACATGCGCTCTGAATGATTCCTTTGTCTTTCCTTAATTCAACACAAGAAGTATGCTTTTAATTTTCTTATGACATGCTTTGTGTATTGTGTTAAAGAAAAAGCGATAGTTCTTGTGTTGATCAGAGAGTGTGTGATTTTAGACAGGTCTACTGTACTGCTGCATTAGGGGGGGTGTTGGTGAATACAATATTTTGTAGGAAAATAAAACATGAGAAGATGAGCAAATGGAAGTTCTATTTGAAGCGCACATTATGCTGTCAATGCAAAGACACAATAAAAGGAATAAACAAATGAGATATGCTGTTGCTTGTTACTTATTTATTTACATTTGTCTGAAATGTTTTTGCAGGGCAAAGTTTTGAGATTAAGTCAATGTAAAAATGTGCATTGTTAATATACATAATTATTTTTTTATGTTATGATTGTGCTTAATATATCCTTAGTATACATATATGATATAGTAGTATATATATATTACTTAGTATATATCTACTAAACTAGCCCTTTAAGTGTCAGTTTTAACTTATGTTAATTTCAATATAAGCTTTGTGATGAGCTGATTGAAATGAACAGTATTTCACAGATTATTATCATTAGTAGTAGAAATAAGTAGTACATTAATGTAATAAGACAAAACCTTTTTATTGAGTTTTACTGTATTTTTTTATATTCTTGCATAATTATTCATTCATTTATTCATTTTCTATTCAGGGGTCACCACAGCAGAATGAACCACTAACTTATCCAGCATATGTTTTACACAGTGGATGCCCTTCACTGGGAAACTCACATACACTCCCATTCACACACATACGCTATACAGACAATTTAGCTTACCCAATTCACCTATACCGCATGTCTTTAGACTTGTGGGGGAAACCGGAGCACCTGGAGAAACCCACACGAACATGGGGAGAACATGCAAACTCCACACAAACATACCAACTGACTCAGTTTGGGGTTCGAACCAGCAACCTTTTTGCTGTGAGGTGATTGTGCTACCACCGTGACGATTTCTTGCATTATAATTCTTCTTAAATATATTTTATGGACTAATTACAAATAATGACTCTTTTTATTGTTTAACATGATAATTCACTACAAAAATGAAAGTTTTGAGTTTCTGTAATCTTTTGAACACTAAAAAAAGATATTTGGAAGAAAGCCATGAATTTTGCTTAAATATCATCTTTTGTGTTTAACAGAAAAACTTAAGTAAAAAAAGCAAGTAAAAGGATGAGTAAAGGATGACAGAATTACAATTTTTGGGTGAACTATCCCTTTAATCGAAATAGTTTTGAAATTGCACAGCGAGACAACAGCGCCATCTTTCTTTCAGTTGTTGGTATTCCTCGCTGGCAGCGATTTTCATAGATGGCGCTGATGCGCTGCAAAACCCTTCACACCCAAATAACAACAGGCGAGGCAGAGTACAGGAAGCACGGTGTGATGTTTATGAAATCTAGAGAACAAGAGATATTCGTCTAAACGCTGGTAACATTTGTTTAAATAGTGGGGAAACTGTTCGTGTGCAGTGTGAATGTTGCATTTGTGCTTGTTTTATAAAATGGAGAGCAGCAATGTAACGTTTTAAAATTTGTACATAATATCGTCGCAATGCTTAAATAGCTCTTATCTTTAAACATGTCGGAAAAATGGCTATTTAAAAGAATAGTTAAAATGAAATATATTGTTTTAAAGCAAAAGCTTTCTAGCAAATTGCAGTGAAATGCATAAAAGCACTTCTGAAACTAATATGATGTACACTGTATTACAATACAGTACAATATATAGTCTTACAATGTAAATTGTACATTTATTTACGTTATCCACATTTAATGACTTTTTCACTTTGGTATATTATCTACCTTTACCTTACAAATGTTATTTTAATTTAGGTTAGTTGCGTTATGTTTGCATTCTGCAATAGTGGGGAATGAAGACAAAATGACACATTACAAAGCCAGTGCAGTTCTAACGTAAAAGTTCAACTGAAGTATATCGCATGTAATCAGCATGTAGTATCAGTATGTAAACACCCTTCCTTCTGTACAAAAGATTGACATTAAAAACATTTTCATGGGGACATTTTTTTTTTCTATTTGGTAAGACAAATAATTTTTGAAACTACGTTATCATAGATTAAAGTTCAATAAAAATCACTACAAATGCAAGTAATATAAGTATAGTATAATAAAAAACAAAATAAGTAAATGTATAAAAACTGCAGTAATTTTAGCTGAGTTAAATAATCACATTCTCTTGAAGCATTCTATGAGGAATGCTGTAAATGTAACTTTCACTTTCTGTTGGTGTAGTGCAAGCAGTGTTCATTTTGATTGATGACATTTTTGCCTTTTTTTCTTACAGCATTACTGTGGCATCATGGGAGTTCACGGACTTACAAGTTTTGTGGAAGGAAATCATCAGTTTTTAACAGAAATACGACTGCGAGACTGCCGCCTTGTGATTGATGGGTGTAGCTTGTATTTTCAATTGTATTTCAAATCTGGATTGGATCAAGCACGAGGTGGAGACTACGATTTGTTTGCGGTGTTGGTTCGACAGTTCTTTGCAGCACTCTCAGAATGTGCTGTGCAGCCTTTCGTGGTGGTGGATGGCGGAATGGATCAGACAGACAAGAAGTTCAAGACACTGCAGGAACGAACCCAAAGCAAGATCCGAGAGGCTCACGCTCTTTCAAGAGGATCACATGGTTACATTCTCCCGCTACTTGCAAGTCAAGTCTTTAAACAGGTCCTTTTCGAGCTTGGCGTGCCCTTGGTGCAATGCATGTCTGAAGCTGATTTTGAAATAGCCTCTCTTGCTAAACAGTGGGGATGTCCTGTTCTGACCAATGACAGTGACTTTTACATCTTTGACCTGAAAGGAGGCTACCTACCATTTTCATTCTTCCAATGGAATAACGTCAGCGGTAAGTCTGCGGAGCGCTATATCCCAGCTCGCCATTTCACCGTGAACCGCTTCTGCTCGCATTTCAACAACATGAACAAGCAGCTCCTCCCTCTGTTTGCCGTCATCACTGGAAATGACTATACACCTGGTAAAATAACCGAAATTTTTTTTAGCCGTGTGGAGTTTGAAAGAGTACCATCAGGTCGAAAGTCTGGGCGAAGTTCCAGTCCTCGAATTGAGGGCTTTTTGCTCTGGCTGTCTCAGTTTGCCAACCCAGTAGATGCTCTAGAGATGGTTTTGGTGATATTAGGTGGACAACAGAAAGGAAACTTGCGTGCTCAGCTTTCTACAAGAGTCAAAGACTACCAGCTTCCTCAAAACAGCAGCCTGGCTCAGTACTTCACAAGTCCCCAACCTGCACTACCAGATACCCAGGGGCTCCCAGTGGCTCTGGTTTCTCAACCAGAGTGGTTTTTAAAGATGATTGCATCAGGACAGCTGTCCTCCTTTGTCTTGGATGTGCTAGTTCTCCAGAAGGTTCTGCTGGTTGCGCAGGTGGAAAATAGTCACCTGGCTAGCAGTCACATGACCTCACTGAGTATTCGAAAGACCATCTACAGCCTTCTGCTTGATAAGCCAAAACAGGAGAGTCAGATGGCACAGACGGGCACCCAGAAAGGAAGAGGACGAGGGGACATAAACAGACATACTCAGGGTAAAGGAGGTCAGTTTGACCCTCCTTGTGTTGATGAGTATGATAGACATGAACTGAATCTCAAGAAAAACACAGTGGAGGCTCACAGACCCACCTCTGTGCCACAACTATACCTTACAGCAGTTGACAAGGTGAGAAAGTGTTTCTGCATCTACACTACCTGACAAAAGTCTTGTTGCCTACCCAAATTTTAAGAATAACAAATAATAACTTGACTTCTAGTTGATCATTTGGTGTCAGAAATGGCTTATATGAAAGGCATCATGCAAAAAAACGACTACATCCATAAATCTCTGCAATAACTCATTGGTAAAGTCATCTGGAATGGCAAAGAAAGCATTCTTGCAGGACTCCCAGAGTTCATCAAGATTCTTTGGATTCATCTTCAATGCCTCTTCTTTTATCTTACCCCAGACAAGTTTAATAATGTTCATATCTGGTGACTGGTCTGGCCAATTCTGGAGCACCTTGACCTTCTTTGCTTTCAGGAACTTTAATGTGGAGGCTGAAGTATAAAAAAAAGAGCGCAATTCTGCTGAAGAATTTGCCCTCTCCTGTGGTTTGTAATGTATTCGACAGCACAAATGTCTTGATACCTCAGGCTGTTGATGTTGCCATCCACTCTGCAAATATCTTGCACGGTGATACTGAATGTAACCCCAAACCATGTTTTCCTTCACCAAACTTGACTGATTTCTGTGAGAATCTTGGGTCTATGCAGGTTCCAATAGGTCTTCTGCAGCATTTGTGATTACTGAGATGCAGTTCAACAGATGATTCATCAGAAAAATCTACCTCCTGTCACTTTTCCAAATGATCGACTAGAGGTCACATTATTATTTGTTGCTCTTACAACTGGAATCAACGACAAGGCTTTTGTCAAGTAGTGTAAATGTGCTTTAGACTTTGTCTGCATATACTGTACGTTTCACTGGTTGTATTTTGGTTTTTATTTTAGGCGTCTGCACAAGTGAGGCTGCAGGTGTTGTTGGGAGCACTGGGTGTGATGGAGCATCTTTTACAGCCGTTACCTCCTCAACTTTGCCTTGCAGTGTGTGCTACGTTTTTCTGGATGAATAACTGCAAACCAAAGCCCACTCAGCCACTACTCCAAGCCATATTGCTGGGATTTGTGTATGGGGAGCTCAGCTGGAGAAGAGCCCATCCTAATGGTATCCCTGATCCTGTATTTACTCAGCTAGCATTGCAGACATTTTGTTTGAGACTGAGGAAATATATTGAGAAAATGAAATTGTAAATAAAAAGTATCAATTGAGGTTTGAGGTTTATTTCGTCGTGCCAAGATTGAATTATTAGGGGCCAAGCACCGAAGGTATTTGCTCAAACTTTGGCACACTGATAGAGGACAGTCTGCCAACAAATTTGGACTCTCTAACTCAAACTGTCTAGCAATAACACTTGTCCAAAGTTTCACTTATGTTTATTATTATAACTTTTGAACCGAATGGGCTACAATTAAAATTCTTTTTTCCTCTGATGCACCCTATGACGTCATTTTTCATCATGAAATTTTTGTTCGCTATTTTGAATTTTTTGTAAAACTCATTTAAATGAACTCATCCTAGGTCGTTTGTCTGATTTTTACCAAAATTGAATCACATGATCTACAGACCATGCTAACCAAAAGTTATTGAATTCAAGTTTATTAGACTAACCGTTTTCGAATAACTTGCAAACAAATTTAATGTAAAGCTTGCGAAAATTGACTTGACGCTTTGATATTCACACCAAATTTGGTGTGTGTTATCACAACTATGGTCTGAAGTTAGCTGCAGTGTTTTGGTGCAATGCCCCCTAGTGGTCCGGAGATACAAAAAAAAATGCTTTTTTGCTTATATCTTCTCAACCCTTTGTCCAAAATTCATAAAATTGGTCTCTTTACATCTGAATGATGTGTGAATGATGATTTTGTCAAAAATTGCAATATATTACAGACACATTGGCAAAAGAAGGTGCTCAAAATGTTTCGCCACAGCGTTTTGGCCAAACATTATAACAATTTTTAAAAAATGCTAATAACTTTTAACTAATTTTGCCTATTGTTATGAAACTTGTCTTTATACATTACTTGGGTTGTCCTGAGAATATTGATACCAATTATACCTTAATTAACTAAAATTCCTGTCTGCCATCTAGCCTTAAGTCAAAAACCTACTTTTTTGAACTCCTCCTACATAGTTTAGCTTATTTGCACCAAATTTGACTCAGATCATCTTCAGACTGTGCTGACAAAAATTCTGGAATTGGTGTAGATAGGTGTAACAGTTTTTGTTTACTGCACCGACAAATGTGATGGCATGATGCCAAACTACATCAGAGGCTGTATCTCTGCGATCAAATTTTAGGTCTGTCATTGTCGCCTCACACTGACTACACCATAAGAATCTGGTTACAGCGCCACCTATGGGTCAAGAGTTATCAGACATTCATCAGCCATTATTAATGAAATTACAAATTTGGTAATAACTTTTGAGTGCATGTGCTTATTTTGATAAAATTCTCAAATTATTCCTTGGATCATGCCAGCAACACATATACCAATTTTGCCAAAATCTGCCAAACTTCCTGTCAGCAATTTTGATTTTGTTCTTTGTTCTTTATTCGTGTTGTTTTTTTTTTAACTCCTCTTAGACCATTGGTCCAATCTTCACCAAATTTCGGATCATTTTCATGTCATGTAGACGAAAATTCATCAAATGACTTTTGAATAGTTTTGTTTATTGTCATGAGACTGATCTTGCAAATTCCTTGGATCAAACAGAAAACATTAATATAATTTATTCCCTTATTGACACAACTTCTTGTCCACCATCTTGAATTAGTTAAAAAATCTGTTTTGAACTCTCCATAGATAGCTCAATTTCCACCAAATTTGGCTCAGACCATGTTGCCAAAAAGTTATAGAATTTTCCAGTTGCTCTCTAGCTTGTTGCCTTGCTTGTTTATGATGTGGCCGCTGGGCTGCTTGGCCCCAATAATTGCTGCTTGCAGCTATATTTTAAAAATTATATTTATTATTACATCAACACAAAATACCAAAAAAAAGTAAATAAATGAATAAAGATTAAAACCTATTTTGCAATTTTTTTAGGTTTTAAGTAAATATGCACAAAAAGCATACAAAGATATGTTTGCATCAAACCATTTTTAGGAAACATGCATATGCATCCACGCCCAAGAAAAGTTCTCTTTAATTTTCTATTGTAAAACTGAATATTCAAGTTTCAGTTATTTAGCATTACTTATTGCTTATCAATTTGATGTTTTCATTTTATTAATCGCCCTAAGCCATATTGTTTTGTTTTACTATCATACAGACCCACTGTTTGGCAGTAAAGCTTCGGCTTCTGTATGTCAGCGATTATCTCAGCTAAGGGTCAATCCAGGACAAAGGAGGGGTCTTGATCTGGGTGTGGCCCATTTGCTCAGTCAATGGCAGTCCTGTATGTGGGTGACGATGTTCCTGAACCAGTTACTTTGTTTTCCGCTACCTGAACCTCAATGTGCCTGGTATGGTATTTGTATGGTCACAAAATGATGACTGAAATATTTTGAAATTCTCATCAGTGCTTTGTTTAAATCCCTGTAATATTTAAATATCTGATTTTCCATAAAAAATTACAATATTGAGGAAAACTGTACAATTATAAATTACAAATACACAATACACAAGTTATTTAATATGCATTAATTTTATATCATCATAAATTTTGACCTGTACTTAAAATATATAAAAGAATATGTACAAGTTTTTGTTTATAAACTTCTTGCTGACAAATTTAAAACTAGTGCTTTGAATGATACTGGCAAAATGTAAAGATTTGATATGTTATTTTATTTTTTTATTTAAATAATTTTTTTGGCCTGTGCTATAAACCTTAAAAAAATTTTTTTAAAATGTCATCAAATGATTTTTGTTCTAAATATACAAGACAAGGTTTTTAGTATGTAAATGATCACAACAACATTTTAGTGGGTGTCTTCTGTAAATTATGGTTCAAATGTATGATAGTCATTGTTTGCTCATACATTATTTAGCTGTGTTTTATATTTATTGTTTAAACCCTTGTGTACTGTTAAAATTGACTACTCTTTCAGTAAGTTTGTGGCTGTTTTTGACTTCCATTATAATGACATTTTTGCATTGCAAAGCCATGACAGCATACAATCAGGCATTCTTGATTGTTGGTGGTTTTCTCTGTTGGTAAGAGGTAAAATGTGTAGTTTTTACTGTTGATTATCAGTTGGCAGAATTAACACATTAGATAGGCCTGTGCATATTTAATATTTCTGACTTTTTATATGGAATTTTGTGGAGCGAAAGAGTAGATTACAGTGTCTGTGTGCATAAAAACACTTACTATATTTACTATGTTCTGAGAGCTGGCCTGCTTATTTTGATTCTCTCAGACATTTTAAGAGAATTGTGCAAAGGTCTCTCTCTCATACAAACACTATACTCCATATAGAAGGCAGAAACTAAGCTTTTTTGTACTGCACCTGATGACCAACAGTAAAAATGAATCATTTTACCTCATCCTGACAGGAAAAACCAGCAACAATCAAGAATGCATGATTATAAGGTGCCATGTCTTTGTAGTCAAAAAATGTCACTATAATGGAAGTCAATGGGGAAAAAACAGCCACAAACATAATGAAAGGGTAGTCAATTTGCACAGAGTGTATTGTTGAATTGTTTTAAATTTTCAAAGCATTTTCCCAAAAAATGTGTCAAAATAAGATTTATCACCAGAAATCATTCTATTTGCTGAAACACAGAGAAGGTTGTGGCCAAATTAAGACTCAAAATCACCCCAAAGTGGATGAAACATCCCCAACAGCACACAAGGGTTATTGCTAGGCCCAGACAGAATCTGCGGACATTTTGTTTTGCCATTTCTTCAGAGAATTTAGTAAAAAAATCAGTGGATTTATGCAGAATGATTTTAGGAGTATCATAACTAATAACTTGTATATATACATATATACTATATACATATGAAATAAAAAATATTACATTTTTAACTTTTATTTAATATTTACAATGCAAATCTAATTAGATCCACTTATTTGGTAAACAAAATAAGTGTCATATAATATATCTACTGAAAGACAGAAAATATGACTTTACAAACTGTATTGTAAATAATATGAATGTTTTAATATTACTATTCTTATATCACAATAAAATTAGTGAAATAAATTTAAAAACTGAATAAATATAAATTTATGGGCTGGAAATCTGTGGATTTCTGCGCACACAGATTCCGTGTCGGCCTAGTTATTTCTAAAAATTCACTTTTTGTTTATGTTATGGGGCGACGTAGTGGCGCAGTAGGTAGTGCTGTTGCCTTACAGCAAGAAGGTCGCTGGTTCGAGCCTCGGCTGGGTCGATTGGCGTTTCTGTGTGAAGTTTGCATTTTCTCCCTGCGTTCGCGTGGGTTTCCTCCGGGTTCCCCAGGAGACATGCGGTACAGGTGAATTGGGTAGGCTAAATTGTTTGTAGTGTAGTATGAGTGTGTATGGATGTTTCCCAGAGATGGGTTGCAGCTGGAAGGGCATCTGCTGCGTAAAACATATGCTGAATAAGTTGGCGGTTCATTCCGCTGTGGCGACCCCAGATTAATAAAGGGACTAAGCCGAAAAGAAAATGAATGAATGAATGTTTATGTTGTGCATAATTTTAAAAGCAATAATTTTTTTAAGTTTTAAATAAATGTTATAATAATTGACAACAGAGTTATTTTATAAAATTATTTTTAAATATCAACAGAATTAAATGAAATGTTCCTTATTTTCTTTGTTGAACTAGAACTAAATTTAGAATATATTCATTTAAATATCATTTATAAATCAGACACTGAAAAAAGGAAAAATAGCAATAAAAACGAATTCAGTATAATAAAAAAATTATTTATATAAAATATAAAAGTATAAAAAGTATTTAAAGCACACTATATTTGTATCTTTTTCCAACTATATTATTTTATTTTCAAAGGGTTTTCAGCGGTTCTCTGCTACATGGTCTGGAAGCTGCCATAAGAGGGGGTCAGCAGTGGGAATCTCTGCTTGCAGGAGACCCTGTAGCTCCACAGCTCTTCTCCATCCTGCAGGAGGCATTGACCGGTCCTGCAGCATCAGCATCAGCCAACAACAGTAGAGGAGGAGGGCAGAGGCAGACACAGCAGAGAGGGAGGGGCCATGAAGGGAGAGGGCGGGGAAATAGAGGAAGAGGAAGGGGCAACAGAAGCAGAGGAATGGCATCTTCAAACAGTGCTTTAGACAACAGATTTCAACTGTTGACCTTTGACGACTGTCAGCAGTGGTGAGCTGAAGTAGAGCTGTTTGGAAGAGAAAACATTTTATGGTCTTTATGGACATTTTTCACTTTATAAAATCATGATGTTTTGCCTCTTTGTAGATGAGAGCAGCTTTTACTAACTTCATCTTTACAGTGTAAGTTCACCCAAAAATTAAAATTCACTCACTATTTACTTATCCTTAAGTGCAGGGGTGTCAAACTCCATTCCTGGAGGGTTGCTGTCCTGCAGAGTTTAGTTCCAGCCCTGCTTCAACACACCTATCTGTAGGTATTAAACAAGACTAAAGCACTCAATTAGTATGATCAGGTGTGTTTAATAAGGGTTGGACCTAAACTAAGCAAAGCTGTGGCTCTCCAGGAACTGAGTTTGACACCTGTGCTCAAGTGGTTCCAAACCTTTATGAAATTCTATTGGAATGCTTAAGAAGATATTTTGAAAACTGAAAACATGTAACCATTGACTTAACATACTATGGAAGTCAATGGTTACAGGTTTCCAGCTTGTTCACAATATCGTCTTTTGTGTTTCTTTAGAGGAAATAATAAAAATTTTAATTTGTGGGTGAACTATCCCTTTTAGACTATTTGTACTATTATTTAAATGCTTTATGGGTTTATATATGCACCATGAGCCTGTACCATGAAGCCAGATTAGCTGGATAGCCAGTTAAATTTAAATTTGTTTGCACCAATTCTGGGTTTTAGGTACCATATAGCTCAGCTCAGTGGCTCATATTGCAACAAAAAGTGAATAAAGTCGAGCTGCTGTCATGTTACCTAAAACCCAAGAATTTTGCAAACTAAACCAAAACTTGACTGGCTAGCCAGCTAATCCAGCTTCATTATATGGGCCCCAGGCTTACTTGCACTGAAAATATTTTGCATTCACAATTTTTAATACTATTTAATCTAATTCTCTTTTATGACCAAAATTCTAGTTTTGTATATCATGAAATGGCTTTCTTATTTTGGGACCAATGTTTTGGTGCCTATTTTGTTCATGAAATATTTTATAGTGCCTTTAATATGCTTGTGTCAATGATGTTTTAATGTGCATCTGATTCCTCTGTTTAGGAATTAGGTAAATCTTGATTATTCTGTTGAGATGACAGCCAATATGATGTAATTCTTATTAAGTGTCCATCTGTTTCAATACACCATATACAAAATCTCCATCAATTACGCTAACACACACACACACACACATATAGTTGAAGTCAGAATTATTAGCCTCCTTTTTTTTTCCTTTTTTAAATATTTCCCAAATTATGTTTAACAGAGCAAGGAAATTTTCACAGATGATAATATTTTATTTCTAATAATATTTTTTATATAAGTCTTATTTGTTTTATTTCAGCTACAATAAAAGCAGTTTTGAATTTTTAAAAAACATTTTGAGATAAAATTAGCCCCTTTAAGATATATATTTTTTTTGATTGTTTTCGTTTTTCTTCAAGCAAACCATCATTATACAATAACATGCCTAATTACCCTAACCTGCCTAGTTAACCTAATTAACATAGTTAAGCCTTTAAATGTCACTTTAAGCTGAATACTAGTACTACTAAAAATATCTAGCAAAATATCTGCTGTCATCAAAGATAAAATAAATCAGTTTTTAGAAATGAGTTATTAAAACTATTATTTTTAGAAATGTGTTGAAAAAATCTCTCCATTAAACAGAAATTGGGGAAAAAATAAATAGGGGGGCTAATAATTTAGAAGGCTAACAATTCTGACTTCAACTGTATATATATGTGTATATATGGCCCAAAAAAACTTAAGAATTGTGTTCTTTCAACTCAATTTAAATAGGTAATTTGGGCAAGCAGCAGAAGTCATTTTTTGAGTGTATCTATCTGTTTACAACTTTTTTTAATTGCTTCACGATGAGCAGGATGATGAATTTGAATCATTACAATCTTTAATGATGTACAAAATGTAATTAACAGGTGACACGGTGGCTCAGTGGTTAGCACTGTGGCCTCACAGCAAGAAGGTCACTGGTTTGAGCCCTGGCTGGGCCAGTTGGCATTTCTCTGTGGAGTTTGCATGTTCTCCCCATGTTGATGTGCATTTCCTCTGGGTGCTCCGGTTTCCCCCACAGTCCAAAGACATGGTGACATAGGTGAATTGGGTAAGCTAAATTGTCCGAAATGTATGTGTGTGAATGTGAGAGTGTATGGGTGTTTCCCAGTACTGGGTTGCAGCTGGAAGTGCATCCGCTGTGCAAAACATATTTTCCGAAGGAAAATGAGTGAATAAATATAAATATCTCTCTGTCTTGTCTTAGAAATTGAAAATGACTTGTATTAAAATACCAATGTATATGGAAAATATAAAGATATTTTGCTTAAATTTTTACAATTGGTATACATTTATTTGAAATTTTATGCAGTTTTACTTTTTGATATTTTTGGTATATTATGTAGTAGTTTATTTAGTAAATTTAGTTAGTTTTGGTGACTTTTTTAAATAAAAAAGTCGCAGCTATTTGGTTTTGCCTTTAAAAATGTTTTGTAGCATTTATTTCTTTTTACTCAAAAAGACATCTATTTGTCCCCTGAATCGAAAGTTACAGTAAAGGCATCTACAAAAGATTTATTTATATTTTAAGTAAATACTGCCCCTTTAAACTTTCTATTCATCAAAGAAGTTTGGAAAATATATCAGGATTTCCACAAAAATATTAGCAGCAGTTTTCTGCATAACTAAAAATAGAAATTCTGAAAAAAAATTGAGTATCAAATCACCTTATTGGAATAATACAGTGCTCAGTATATATAAGTACACCCCTCACAAATATATATTTTAAATTTATATTTTTAATAGGAAGCTATACAATATTATATTTGTGCATATACATTAGATTAGTACTGAAGCCAAATCTGGAGCTCATCTAACAAAATAACTTACGATAACGGTTTAAAAACTAGTACACCCAAATTGATATGTTATAGAAAAATATTAAATACAAATTAAAAAATGAGGGAAAATCAAGAGAAGCAAAAAAGTTTTTGCAATATTTTGCTTGAATTTAATTGTATTGTTGTTTCCCAGTGATGGGTTGCAGCTGGAAGGGCGTCCGCTGCGTAAAACATATGCTGGGTAAGTTGGTGGTTCATTCCTCTGTGGCAACCCCAGATTAATAAAAGAAAATGAATGAATTGTATTATATTTCAGTTTCTAAATATGTTTGGTGACTAAAATATTATTTTACTGAATAAATCTGTTTAATAAATTAGTTTTGCTTAAATGCACCAAAATACATATTCACAGAGAAATGGATAAAATTATTAATTTTTAAAATGGGGTTTACAGTTATGCTGAGCACTGTATTAAGGAACAGATTTATTTGAGTAATAATTTAAAAATAGTTTTTACATCAAAGGATACAATTATATTTAAAAAAATAAATATTTGAGAGAGAGTTTATTTAGTTTTGGCCTACCTTTTCAAAAACTGACTCCACAAACATTGTGCTTACTAGTAGACTATCCTAGACACAAATCAAGTGACCTGCTGCCTAAAATGAGTTTTCTAATTGTAGGCTGCCATCACATAATCCGTTTTGAGGATGCGGCGATTTGTGATGAAAAATCCAAATGTTCTTTTCTTGACAAACTTTGTTTTCCAAATATCTCGGGAACAGTTGTCCATCACATGTTTCCCCTGAATTCTATCCGGTCCGTTTGTTGGTGGGTGGTATTAAGTGTATAGTGGGTAGTACGGGAGTCTAATCTTGGCATGAGGGGCTGCAGAGGGTGGATCAGATGTCAAATCCCTGACTGTAATAGCAGTCTCGCCTGGAGATTCCCACAGACTCCGTGGAAGTCATTCTTACGACTTAATAACACAGCCACATTGACAGACGAGACAGAGACAGCAGAAAATAGGGTGCTAGAGACAGAGCTGTTGCTATTTGAATCTGGATGAGAGAGATTGAGCGGTGAGAGGGCGGGAACCGACTCGGATCTCCGTATTTTTGTCACACTCATAGAACCATGGCCATGAGCAGGATTGGGATACAGCTGCAGTTTTTGCTGTACTCGGCGGCAGCCTACCTTTCACCGTACAATCTGGATAATATCCTTCCTATTCCTATAGGTAGGCTATGAGAGAGATTGAGAGCGCGAATGCGTGTGCGCGCACGTGAGCAACACCAGTTTGTGATAATAAGAAAGTGGTTTGTGTTATGTTTGCGTACATATGTTTATTGCATGATGCGTTTTTTATGTATTTAATAATGTGTGTACTGTAAATGAATGCGTTTAATATGTTGTGTCATCAAATTATTATTAATACATTTCGTTAGGCTATTACACCCATCAGATTGAAATCAATCCGAATTATAAATAATAATAATAATAATAATAATAATGTTAATCACGTAAAGTAGCTACATCTTAAGCCATCTATTTATTTGCTTGCCTGTTTATTTATTTATTTATTTATCTATTTATTTTTGCTTCACTAACAGCTAAAAGTTTGTGCAAAAATCAAAATCAGATAGGTGTTCTGTGTATCCCAATTGCTGTTTGATTTGAAAATTTGAAATAGTAGCTATTTTTTATTCGTAAAAATGAAATCAACATCATATTTAGGATATTTCTCTTGGTTTATATATTCTTGTATATGTTATACACATTCATATAGTTCATACATTACTGTCTGAAACTAAAGATAATATAGAAGTAATGAATTATGAAATTATTTCATAATTTAGTATTATTGAATTAGGAAATTATACAGAAATTATATAGAAAATGTAAAAATTATGTAGCTGCTTTGCAACAATAATTATTGTGAAAAGCACTACAAATAAACTTGAATTCAAGTTAATAGGCTATAAAAATACAGTTCTGAGAAACATTCAGGGACCACTTCAAAATTATTATTTTTTTGAATAGTAGATATTTGCTTTGAGTAAAATGTTACTTTGATAAACTAAAATGTGTAATCAATATTTCAAATAATAATACTATCATGGTTGCTTGCCTCAGAGAAAGGAGGTCACTGGTTTGAGTCCATGTGTTGTGGCATAAAATGCCCCCCTGCCAAATGATGCACCCCCTTGCTGAATTCACTACCTGACTGCCTAATCCCAACCATACCTCTTAATCCTAACCCTACCCCCACACCCCAACCTTGCCTCACCTCTACTGGTGAATGAGTGGTGCATAATCTGCAGTCAGATACTATTGGAAAATTTTGGCACTACACCAGGTCTGCACCTCCGGGTGCTCCGTTTTTTCCAAAAGATATGCAATATAATTTAATTGGATAAACTAATTTGACCATAGTGTGTAAATGGTAGAGTGTGTGGGTGTTTCCCAATACTGAGGTTTGTGCTAATTGAGTGACTGTTGTCTTTTTTTCCAAATATTTTATACATCATAAAATATATATTTTTTTCTGTCTCATCAGGCTTAATTTAAGCCATAAAGACCACAACAATACTTCTGCTAAACAATAATCCTGCAAAAAGTGTTTTACATAAGTCACAATTTCTTGTTGTCTGTATTAGTCAGTGTATTTTGTCTATATATTTACATTTTTCATTTTGTCCATACATTTTGCATCAATACTATTACTACCATATCCCTTGTACACTCTCAGAAATAAAGGTACTCGAGTTGTTACTGGGGTGGTACCTTTTCATAAGGTACAAATTTGTACCTAAAAGGTCCATATTAAAACCTCAAGGGTACATATTAGTACCTAAAAAGTACAAAAATGTTCCTCTTAAAATTTTTAGTTACTAATATATACTTTTGAGGTACCAATATGGACCCTTTAAGTGCAAATTTGTACCTTTTGAAAAGGTACCTTTGTTTATGAGAGTAGCTTTACTTAAAGAACTCATTTAATGAATTAAAAAGGGTCATATTTTGGTTTTGGGGGTCTCCAACAACAGGCTGATATGCATGCAAGGTCAAAAAGCACTTTCATTGTCTTATAATATGCATTTATTTTTACCTAATTATACCAACGACTCCCATATGATTCGTTCAGCAATTCATTTGTTCCCAAACCCCTCCTTAGCGTGATGCTAATCTACGCTGATTGGTCCGATGACCCAGTCCGTTGTAATTGGTCGACTGCAATCAGAGCGAGACAGAAAGAAATTCCCACCACGGCTTATCAACAATTTGGTAGTCAGAGTGTATGTGTGAGCCCAATGCAGGAGTGCATTAAAGCAATGCAGTTTAACACTAGCATATTGCTCTTTTCTTAACTATGACACACATGCAGTATTATTCCACACAGTGGCAAAAGCTGAACTATTTTTAAACTTGACTGCCGCACATGTGTAGGAACAGCAGATGATGGCCATAGTAATGACAAACAGCAGTGGATCGCGAGCTCACAAATGGATTTAAATCCGTGAACAAAGTGGCACGCGTCACATTTTCCACGTGGCTTTAGACGCAATATGAGAATATAAAGAGTTAACCAGATACAATACAAGCAGTTACAAGTAACAAAACACAATTAATACATAATTTGCAAGCTAGAGAAAACAAGGAGGCAACCATTTTAATCACACTTACTTACACTTCTGAAATGGAGGGATAAACTGATCCATGAACTGTGTACTGTAAAGTTCCTGTCAAGCTCTGACAAAGTCCCATACATCAATAGTCTTTTCTGTTCCTTCCTTTAACAAACAGCCGATGAATCCTCCGTTGTAAGCGTGTAGATTGCTGAAGCACTCGTCAGAAAAATGACAGGAACACAGCACAAGGCTGGGGGTATAATGTTGAGGTATTTTTGCAAAAATAAACTTCAACCATTGACTCATCACAGCCTCATCTTGGGGTAGGGAGAATAACTTTCCCTCACAGTTCAGAGCACAGCGTCTATGCGACTTGATTTAGCCGGGATCTGCTACAGTGTTTGTCTTCTTCTTTTTCTTTCTACAGTGTTTGTGGGCGGGGCCGGGCGTTTCAATTTTCCCAGGTCTGCGCACACAACAAATGGGCAGGGCTTGAGTTCCGTATCGACATTACGCTGACATGGCTAAAGACTCGTTACAGCAGCGATTCATTCGAACCACTCTGAATCGACTCTTTTATAAATGAATCAATAGATTTAAACACAATGCACTTTCAGATTTAAGCCTTAGCCAGATATTTCACTTCCCTTAGAGCTGTTACACACTGCATAGAAGGTCATTTTCAAAAACTCATAATAGGGGCTCTTTAATAACATCTAAATCTCTGAAAGGTAGCCTGTTTGTGCTCTCTGAAAAAATTATCAAACCTTTTTTACATCAAGTGTTTTGTAAAACTAGTGGAGCTAAACGAGTTAGATACAAGTCAGTTCTGTTACTTCTGTAAAGCACCAATGACAGCATGTAACATAATTTTAACAGTTATTGCAGGGTGTCCATTGGGATCTTAACAATTCTTAAAATGTCTTCAAAAACAAAATTTTAGGCCTTAAAAAGTCTTAAATTCACTAAAATATTGTGTTGTATGCCTTAAATCATTTTAAACAGGTCTTAATTTTCCTCTGTCCAAGTAAAGCTACCCAAAACATCCATCCTATCACCAACATCTTAATACAATCAGGGAAAGAAAACTTAAAACATTTACAGCAATATATAGCAATATCAATATATGCCTTTTCAATATATCCCCTTATCTCTTTGCGCGGTCGCATACCTGCGCACCTCTCAAAAAATAACTACACATTGTACGTTTGCGCTACATTGACGGTGATTGGAAGCTGCATCAGAGACGGCATATTTTTCCATTAAAATAAAATTATTATTTAAATTAAAATATTTGTTTACAGAAGATTCCATCAATGCACTTAAATATTATTTACAGGATATACAAGAGGTATTTTATTTAGACGAGATACTGCTTATTCTCTACTTTTAATATGAAAAACATAATAATGATAATTTCACTTTTTTATAAGAAAGAGTCACTGTTTTTTTGGGGCAATGCTTGTTTTCATTTTTAGTTGTTTATTGTTGAAGTAAATAATCATAGATAGTAGAAAGTGTGTGTTTCGTTTAATTTTTTTTTTAATCTAGTAAGCACCCTTATTTAAAAATCTCTGACTTTTAATATGTGAGCATATTTACTGGACAAAACTTATCAGTAATGAGGTAATTTTAAAAAAATAATAATAATAAATAAATAAATAAATAAAATAATTGTTCATTAATCGTAAGTTACAATAGTTAAACGAGTTAAAATGTTCAATTTAGGCCAAATCGCCCAGCCCTAGTATACATTTATTCAATCTATATACAAGATAAGTGTGTTTTTTTCCTCAGTCGTACTATTGTTCCTTACTGCACGTACTGCAGCTTTTACTGCAGTGCTATTTCTCCTCAGGTATTCCTGCCAGGAAGAAAATGAACTACTGTTCTCTTTATCATCTGGTGTGGTTTATTTTTTAGGCCAGGATCCAAGCGATGTCTTGAACAGATTTGACCCTTGTTGTCTTTTGACTCCGCCTCCCCCTCCTTTGTTCCCGCCTCCTCCTGGTGTTTGGAAAAGGGAACCTGTGAGTGGCATGACATTAGAATACATATTTCTAGCACCAAGATATGACAGTATGACTTTTAATTGCTTTTTAAGGCCTTGCCTCGTCCTGTAGTCAGGGTAATTGAGAAAGACAAGGATGAGGAGGAGATGATCAAGGAACATTGTGTGGAGGGACCAACAGGACCTCCAGGACCTGCTGGAGCACAGGTAGAACCAAAGTTCCTCCTCAAACAATAAAACAAAATATCCTCATTATAAATTGAAAGGTGTTTCTTTGTTTTAGGGTGACAGAGGAGTTCCCGGGATGGTGGGACCTAAAGGAGATAAGGTGAAACATCTGAAAAATCTGACTTATTTCCTTCAGACTCTGTTATGATACTGAAAGAATTGTTTTTTGTTTCACTTTAGGGTGATATAGGACGACCAGGGTCAAAGGTCAGAATCTTATCTTTTACCTTTTGAAGTGTTTATGTATTGCTGTGTATTTGATAAGACAAATGATGGAATTTCGTGGACGTCCACATAATGAAGTGTAGGTTTAAATTCGATGGCTATCACATACTGTGTCTCTGTTTATAATGTGACAGGTTGCAGTATGCAGTGCGGTATGCAGTTTATAATTATGACATGCTCTGTTGGTGCATGTAATAGTTTACAGGGTGTCAGGCCATGCGCTGTTTCATTGGCTGCGGTCCACTGTGGTGCTGCCCTGTAATATCACTTAGTGCTGAACTCGGACATTAATCTCAGCCCTGCACTGCTGCTCTCAGTCAAAACTTTAAGCACCTCAAGCTAAATGAAGGGTAGGCTTTAGGAGCATAGGATGTTTAGTTGAAGACTACAAAAACTTGATAAAAAAAAGATTTCTAGAATAAAGTTTTTTCTTGATTTCCAGTAAAAATGTATAAACTTATAACCAGAAAATCTGAACTGAAAACAAAAATATTGAAACCTCTTTGTCATATTGACAGCTGCAAGTTAGTGGAAAATCAATATATTATGTAGAGTGGAGTTTGCATGGTCAGTATATCCCAAATGTTATTTAATTAGTGACCAAAATGTAGTGCAATTAAATAAAAAAATACATATTAATTATTAAATAATAGCACAAATTTTGCTCACATTAAATATTCTAATTGGTGTCACGGTGGCACACTGAGTAGCACGATCGCCTCACTGCAAAAAGGTTACTGGTTCGAGCCCCGGCTGGATCAGTTGGCATTTCTGTGTGGAGTTTGCATGTTCTTCCCATGTTCGCGTGGGTTTCCTCCGGGTGCTCCGGTTTCCCTCACAGACCAAAGAGATGCGGTACAGAGGAATTACCAACCTATGTCACATATGACGTCACACGGGTTCCCGGTTGCAAAAAAAAAGACCGGTTGCAATAGCAAACATGTCGTGTTGTGCAGTAGGATGCCAAATTCAAAATAAGTCCAAAAATAAAAAACTTAACTTTTACCATACACCACACTGCTTTTAATGCCAATCGCAGACGTTTTTGGCTAAAAGGGAGCCGAATGTAGTGAGGACCTAATTTAAAATGCTCGACTCTGCAGTTCTCATTTTATATCAGGTAAGTTCACAGTATACTGAATCATACACATTACTCATTTTTGATTGAAGCAATGATTTCAGCAAAAACAGTTAAATATGGTTCATTAAACTGCGGACACTGAATGCTTAGAATGAAATGTAAACATCTAAGTTCACATACCCTGCCATACAGGTGCAGTTCGCTGTAAAAATACAGTTGTTTTGCTTGTTGATGATTACCCAAGCCTTGTATAGCTCCGTCTTCTTTCCTTGTCTTTGGCTAGGAAGAACCTCAGTTTTTAGCACTACAAAGTTTTGAATCTGGTTATAATGAAACATTATTTTTTGCACATGACCACACAGAACAAAATTGTAGTCATCCAAAGACTTGTAGGCCTTTAACTTATTTTTGTAAAATCACTTGGAGTTTCAATGAGATAGTTGTATTTTTCGGGCTAGATGCTTGGCCATTTCGTCTTATGGAATATTCTTTGGGAGGGTGCTATCGCGAATGGACCTGTCAGACGAATGCCGCTCACTTTAATGTTAATTTTTGCCAAATAACTGTGCTTATCACTGGGTGACAAGCTGTTATAATGCACTGAAAGCAGTATGTAAATAATATATAAAATATGTAATCAATATAACTTATTTCTAAGACAACAACAAACTCTGTACCGCATGAGATGTCATTCTCTCGCTGTAAATGCTAGCACTCCCGTTTTTTTCTGCAACCTCGCTGCGCGCGCATCCTGAATGTTTACAAACCCGTAATTCGTCTATAGGTGAACTGAAGAAGCTAAACTGACTGTAGAGTATATGCGTGAAAGAGTGTAATGGCTGTTTCCCAGTGTTGGGTTGTGGCTGGAAGGGCATCCGCTTCATAAAACATATACTGGATAAGTTGGTCATTCCGCTGTGATAACCCGTGATTAATAAAGGGACTGAGCAGTAAAAAAAGATAGTGAATGAATAAATTAATGAAATATTCTAATACTGAAATTTTCTTTAAAAATTGTCTCTTATGCTCACTTAAATGTATTCACTTTCAAATACAAATTTGCCGAATATTTGTGTATTTTATCACAATACAGTTGCCACTGTTTTATAACTTTTGTTACCTATTGATGGGAGTTGCTTCGTGTTGTGAAAGGCTTTGTGTTGTGAAGGCTTCGTGTTGTGATTAAAAACTTGTCACAATGTGCAATATTTCATGCATGCAAGGATCGCTGGTCTTACGCTCTTACGTGCTTTGTCCTAAAGCAACTACATGCTTAGTGGTTGGCCGGCAGGGTGCAGGAATTACACTCATTACTAAGCCATACTTACATGCTTTTTCTGACCGAATATTCAAAGTAGCATGGTAAACAATATAGGGAGCTTGTCACAGGTTGTCAATGTTCAAAAATGTGAATATAAAGCCAACTTCAGCTCAGTAAAGCAGGCTAGGTGGAATAGTGCTATTTACTTATGTTTTGATGTTAAACTAAATAAAAATATACATTATCAATGCTGTAAAAGGTCCCTTATGAAATTAGTTCCCTTATGAAATACTGAAATGTTGTTCAGCCACTGAAATCTTCCAGCAAAAGCTAGATGTGACTATTTTTTGCTGGAAGATTTCAGTGGCTGAACAACACTTCAGTGCATATAACCCAATCTTAACACAACACAATCTACATAAGCTTTGCTTGACTAAAATAGTTTTAAAAACATAACATTACCTGTCTAAGAGAAATACTTCAGCCATGGTGTCGTCCTTACTCCAGCGTACAAAAGTAACTCCAATATTGATTCAGGATTTTAAAGTTTTGTTTTAGCATTTATTTTTACTGCGTGAAAAGGCTTCGCAGATGTACAAATCTACATTTGTTGACAGACAGTTTGGGCTACTTATCAGAATTATGGGAATTGTCAGCCTGACAAATTTTAATTAGATGAACATTTTTTATAAAAATAAATTTAAATACATTTAGATCATTAACTTTAATTGTTACTATTGGAATGTGAAGAGACTTTCAACCAGCACAACAAAAATTGTTTCTGAAAACATTCACCTACTGCACCTTAGTTATTTTTCAAGTAACAAAATTTGTTGTAAAATTGCTTGGATATTTTTCTTACACATTTATTTACTTATTTGTTGCAGTACAATGGAGTTAGATACAAATTTGAGCATTAAAATCAAAAGAAAGTGAGTGTTTGAGGAACCTGGAAGACAGTCAAAAAGAAACAGAAAGATTAGATAGGCTGATGTTTTAAAGGATTGAAGAGGACTGTCGAGAGGCAGGGATGCTGAGTAGGTGCTTTGTCTTTGATTAAAGCTGCTCTGAACACTCAGCACATTGGCCACGCTGCCAGATCTGCCTGGGTTTCAGTGGATAAAAGCAAACTAGCGCATATTTCTTCACTTTGTCATTATAGGGTCGTACTGGGCGTCCAGGTCTGCCTGGGAAACCAGGTTCTGCAGGGCTTCCTGGCCCAGAGGGACCTAAGGTGGGTGAGTTTTACCTCCACATTCCATCTGACCTGTGTAAATTAAGTCACATACTGCACTAAACAATTTCAAAAACATCTTATCAAAGTCTACACTAAATGAGTGCTCTTTCGTTACTGTTTTAATGTAGCTACTGTTTCTGCTAAGTCAGTCAGAAAACAAATGTCACTCTTGACTGCCTTTTCCATCAAGAGAAATGGACCTAAATAGATCTAATAATAGCTCACAGAAGCCCTATTTACTGTTTATTTATGACCTCATTGGCAGGGAGAGAAAGGTGACCCAGGACTGATGGGAATGCCAGGAATGAGAGGACCAGTCGGACCTAAAGTGAGTCACTTTCTCCAGGTGAAAAAAGGCCATTCACACCAAGGTCATAACTATAATGAACAAAATAAAATGTAGTTTTAACATAGTTTTTAAAAATGGAAGGAAAGGCTTTAATCCATACCAAAACTATAGCAATAATCACAAAGAGGAACACTATCATTGGAATTTCAGATTTTTTTTTCTGGATGATAAAAACAGCCAATCAGAATCCTGATTTTCGAATCCTGAGGGTGAGCTTTTTAACAAAGGGTTGTTAACGGTTAATAAACAACATTATTGAGTGCTGTGGTTATCTTTATAGTTATTAATCTTGGTGTGAACGACCTGAACTTGTGTACAATTTTAAAGTTATATTTTGATGTTCATTGCCTACCTCTCTTACTGAGAAAATAATCCTTAGATAAATAATAATGCATATTGTATTCTTCTTTGTCTTATTAGGGCTTGGCAGGGTACAAGGGAGAGAAGGTACAATTTGTGTGTTATACTTAAACTAAGTAAAAATATGTAAAGTATGGGTCTCTAAATGACTTTAATTTTCTAAACTTAATCTAATGGTTCCAGGGTGCACGAGGAGATTTTGGACCTGCAGGTCCAAAAGGAGACAAGGTTAGTGATTAGCAGCTAGTTTGAACAACCACACAAAACATTCATGAAGCAAAATAGCAAAATACTAAAATATTTATAAGACACCTACAGTAGCAGCAGAAGCCAACAAAACTAACTCAAAAACAGTTTAGTAATTTAAAATGCTTGCAGCCAAATAGCAACACATTAAAATATTTAAAACATGCAACAACCACCTAGTAGCAATCCAGTTTACCCTAGCAAGCAGAGAGCAACACACTGAAAACACAACCCACACCTGTTTAAAATACCCAATAACCAAACAACAACAACTAAAATGTAATGTTAACAGCAACTGAAAAGCAAAATCCCATTAAAATATATTGAACACGGTGGTTCAAAAAGTTAAAAAATGAGTTTTTATAATTTTTTATATTTAAAGCTTGAGTCTTCTTTAGTTACACAGTGTAATAAGACCAACAGAAATTGAAAAGTTACTGATTTCTAGGCCAATGTTTATAGGAATTATACTCTCATTTTAGTGTAATACTCAATAAACTCTTCTGCTGTATCATTCCTGCATCAGGTGAAATGATATTAAGCAGTGCTTGAGAATCAACTGTAGAGAAAAGCACTTCGAAACCATGGAAATATGAGAGATGCGATGTTGTGCAATGAATAAAATAACAACAGATTTAGTATGATCTGATGTGTTCAACCAACAAACCAACCTTTTCCATTCAGAGAATTACAATTAATAATAGTCTCTATAAACAATTAATTTATATAATAAATAATAAATTATGTAACAACAATATACAAAAAAATTAAGCAAAATACATGCATAATAATCCTTTCATAACGATCAGTGCAAAGTAAGTGGAAGTGTTCATTTTTTAAACATTATAATACAATTCAGCACTTTAAAAACACTTGTAACAAATTGGTTTCCTCCAAATACACCTTAATGATCTTATAGCAATGTGTTGATAACCACCCAGTGCACTACAACATACTAACAACCACTCAGAACACCTTATCGACAAAAGAGCCAAGTACCAACAAACTATTTCAATTTCAATACAAAAGACATCCAGAATACTATATCAACAAAACAGTCACACATTAAAATGATTATGACAAGCTTAAAACAACTATGCAACCCCTCAGGACACCCTAGTAACAATTGAAGAAGATACAAAAACATTTTAAACAAATTGGCAACCACCTAGCAATTATCTCAAACACTCCTGTAACCAAATATTAACACTCTAAACACTTACAATATGCTAGCAACATTCTGTAGCAACACTATAGCAATATACTTCCAACCACTCAAAGCACCAAATAGCCAGATATTAAAATGCTTAACACTCTAGTAATCAAAGCAATAATTTAAAATTCTTACAATATGGTGTCTTCCAAGCACAGATTAGCTTAGCCACCTTATAGCAACATGTTAGCAACCAAACAGGAGCAACCAACCTTAGCAACTGAAGAACCAATTAGCAATGGACTAAAACAGTTAGAATACTCTAGCTATCATCCAGATGCAACCAACTATAACCTTTCCATTCGAAATACAAGAGAACACCATATAGCAACAAACTAAAACATTCAGAATATACTAGCAACCTTCAAGAACATGCTAACAACCATTTAGAAACATATTAAAATGCTTACAACCATTCTGAACACTTTGGCAGCCATTGAACCAAATAACAATAGACAAACACATAGCCTATATATAGCAACCATCTAGAAGACCTTAGCAATCTAAGCTAAACTAATAGCATGTACTAGCAGCACTCTATGCTAGCAATAAAACAGCAAAACCTAAAAAGTCTTAAAGTCTGTATGAACTGGAATTTGCTGAATCTTTAATTTTAGTATGTTGATGTATTTTCAACTGAAACTGAATATTAAGTAGGGGGCGGGTTTTTCTTTTTGCGCAACATTCTCTTGTAGCAAACTAGAAGTACGAGGACGGTGGTTAAGAATAATCTGGCTAAAGCTGTCAAGCTGACATCAACAGAGAAGGACCGCTACTCCAAACATGGAAGCAAATGTTTTAATTGTTTACCTAACGAAAAACAATGTGTGCTAGCAAAATTAACATAGCATATTATGATTTCACACAGACTTTAAAACAAGCTAGCAACATTTTAAAATTATTACTACATGCTAATCACCACACTAAACAACTTAGCAACTAAAGGACCAAGTACTACAGAGTAAACTACTTAGAATGCATCTCAGTCAGTTTATTTGTTCAGTGGTCAGGGTACTAAAAGGGGAGTCAGCCATTTTAATCACAAAACCTTTTTCTATCCACTGAAATGTTTGCTGAAACGCAGAGTGCAAACTCTCGGATCGATGCTTATGATGTTTCCTTCTGTAAAATTCTGAGCTCACCACATATAATGACATGATGTTTTGAAAAAGCAAACTGTTACTTATATTCAGAGGTGTAAAGAGTACCTGAAAACCATACTTGAGTAAAAGTACAGATACCTTACTGTAAAATTACTCCATTACAAGTTACAAGTCACCAATTCCAATAAGAGTACCCGAAAGTACTCTAAAAGTACCCGATTTTACAGTAAAAGTACCCGATTTTAAAAGAACTTAAGTATTTTACTCATACTGAATGTCGGCTCAAAGAACACCAAGAAAGGTTTTATTTCCTAATATAGAAATTAAACTTAACACCTCAATGTTTCAAAATGGAAGAACAAAATAGATTAGAAAAAAAGAACAAAAAGTCTCAGTCAAACTCAAATGTTCAAAAAAGGCACAATAAAAAAAAGTAATAAAACATACTGTAGTACAATAAAATTCAGAGCTGACTGATGTAATTCACCTCTCCATATATTTTTTTTATTTTGAGCACTTTTTCAATTGTTTAGGATGTTTTCTCTGTATTAAAATTAAACAAAGAGGAGCAGTGTTATTTTTCAACTTAGTAAACTACATATAAATTCAGTGATTCAATGAATTAAAATGAGATGGCAATATCACCTCGTCCACCCAACAAATAAGCTGTGGTAGATAAAGATGCCGACTTGTTGCGCACAATGTAATGAGTAACGGTAAGTGTCCGTTCAAGTGGAGGAAAGAGTACACATATTCAATCAAAAATGTAGTCAAGTAGAGAGTAAAAGTTGCTTATATTTTGATACTCAGTACAAGTACAAAGTAGCCAAAAAAATACTTAAGTAACGAAGTCCATTTACTCAAGTGCTTTACGCCACTGCTTATATTTAAGCATACAAACATTTAGTGGGCAGCACGGTAGAGCAGTGGGTAGTGCTGTCGCCTCACAGCAAGAAGGTTGCTGGTTCGAGCCTCGGCAGGGTCAGTTGGCATTTCTGTGTGGAGTTTGCATGTTCTCCCCATGTTCTTGTGGGTTTCCCCCACAAGTACAAAGAAATTCGGTGTAGGTAAATCGGGTTAGCTGAATTGTCCGTAGTGTATGTGTGTGAATAAGTGTGTATGGATGGTTCCAAGTGATGGGTTGCTGCTGGAAGGGCATCCGCTGCGAATAACAAAGGATAAGTTGGCGGTTCATTCCGCTGTGGCGACCCCAGATTAATAAAGGGACTAAGCCGAAAAGAAAATAAATGAAACAAACATATAGTAGCTAGGTACAGGTACAAAACAATCTAGCTAATATTTATAATTGATAATGAATGAAATGTTGTGGGGATGTGAAACAAAGAATTCATCTGTTATGTTCTTCAGTAGCATTAATAAGTGATTGTCTGTATAATATAAAAAAAGTACATTTAAAAATTTATGGATAACAACAATAGCCAAAGTAGTGGTTATATGATTGTCTTAAATATAACTTGGTTAAATATAACTAATTCAAGTTATTTTTATGGTTCGCTTGGTGCTTCAGCCCTTTTTTTGTTTCAAGAATAAGGTCTAAGAGTTAGAATAAAAGTAACATATAAAATGTTTTCTCTGTTTAAAGTAATACAGTAGTGAAAAATGGCTTCTCTTACGTCAGATTGTATGTTTTTTGCACAGCTGAATGTTGGACCAAAAAATTGTTAGCATTTGGCAAAACTGATTAAAAGTCACACTGAAGCGACAGCCAACAGGGAATTTAGCTTGGTCTTAAAGGATTCAATAGATTATTTTCACTAATTCTGATAGCAGTCAAAATAGGACAAATTCAGTTCCATTCATCGTTATTTTTATAGCGCTTTTACAATGTAGATTGTGTCAAAGCAGCTTCACATAGAAGATTATAGTAAATTGAAACAGTGTCAGTTCAGTTTTCAGAGTTGACATTCAGTTTAGTTCAGTTCAGTGTGGTCTAATTTTCATTGCTCAAAGTCCAAACACTGAAGAGCAAATCCATTGTTGCGCAGCTCCACAAGGCCCGAACCATGCAAGCCAGTGGCGACAGATGCGAGGAACAAACTTTACCAATTGGCAAAAGTGAAAAAAAAAACCTTGACAGAAACCAAACTTGACTATTTGGCACAACCATTTCTCCTATGGCCAAGCTTCTTGTGTAGAGCTGCAGTCTGCAGAATGCTAGACGTCCATCTTGGAGAAACTGCAGGTGGGAGAGGTCACCGGCTGGTGTACAGGCTGGCCCTTCACGATCAATGCGAGGACTCGTCTGTCACTGAGGTCTTACAGGAGTCTCTTGCTCTCCACTCCTCCCTGACCACAACAGCACCCAAACCCCCCATGGAATTTGGTTGTTCATGTACACCTGTGACGTTATACAACCAGGATCCTTTCAAGTCACTATCAGTGTCCCAATGTGCTGTAAGACTGGGTACCTACTTCCCGCTTTCCTTACCAGTGCCCGAGTGTACATGAAATACTAGATTACAACCTCAGGAGCTAAAGATCTGATTGAGACACACTCTTAGAATACATTAACAACTATCTTGAAAACCCTAGCAACCAAATAACAACACTTCAAAAAGCATCATTAAAGTCTGTGTGAAATAAAAATGTACAATGTTTGTTGTGCTGGTGCACATTGTTACACACTGCTGACAACAGTTTAACAACTTTAGCCACAATATTTTTAACCACGCCCCTCTTACAGTTTGCTTCGAGACAATGGTGCGCAAAAAAATAAGCTCTGTCCCCTAATCAGTGTTCTGTTTCAACTGGACATACTGTACATCAACATACTGAAATAAAAGACTTTAAAAACTCCTTAACTACAAAATAATTTAAAAAATCAACACAAAAACTAACTTAAAATGCAACTGCAACCCCTCAGAATACTGTATAGCAATTGGTGGTTATAGATAACATTATTAAGATATCTGCTTGTCACGACGTATGAAATACTGTTTCCGGGTCCAAGCTGCTACTCATTTGAATTGAGAATTTTTATTTTTTTTTACCACTTTTTAGTTATATCACACATTAAAGTGAATTTTATATAAAATCATTGGCTTGATCCATCTCAGACACAAATATTTGAACAATTAAAAATAAATGTATCAATTTCTGGACATCTGATATTAGACATGGATATATATATTGCGATCATGATTTTCAAAAGTATTACATCGCTTTGTAAACGTTTATTATTAGTATTTGTTGAGTCTCCCCACACAGTTTGATATGACGCTTGGACCTTGAAGCCACTTTGCGTGAAGTCACACTTAACAAGTTGATAAGATTGCTTTTCTTTTAAAACCCTGCATAGGTTATACTTATCTAAGCAGAAACTGCATAAGATTTTTCCTCAGGAATCTCCACTCTGTAACAGGTGTAAAACAGCAGAAGGATCCCTAACCCACTTGATATGTTTGTGTCCTAAATTACAAGCATTTGGGGAAAACATATTTGAATGTTTCTCTAAAGCCCTCCAGAAAAATCTTGAACCATGTCCATTTATAGCTGTTCTTGAGATATTTAGTAACTTAGAGATGTTTAATAAATATGAAAGACAAGCCATGTTATTGGGTATGGTAATTGCCAAAAGGGTGATTTTGAGAATGTGGAAAAATGAATCTGTACCTAAATTTGGTGTGTGAGGTAGAGTTATCGTAAGCATGCTTGCTTTGGAGAGGTTGAGATATAGTAATAATGATAAATTGGAGATATTTGATAAAACATGGGGACAGATATTAGAACACCTTAATGCATTGGAAGAAATGCAAGCATAACCAATGACCCCTTTCAGTAACAAAGTAATTAAAGATTGAGTGTAATTGATATTCACTATTCATAATCTATAATGTTTTTAATAATGTGCCCAAATTATTATTTAACAATAAAACTATAGTCAGGATAATGCTTTTTATTTTGGTAATACAAGAACAATGTTACTTTATAACTAGAAAAGTAAAGTTCGTAGACACACGTTAGGGTGGTCTTGAAAAAGCCTTGTCTAAAAGTAGTTTCAAAGTTTAAATAACTGAAGTAGTTATTAAGAAGTTTGAAACAGTTGGCAGATAGATATTTGGTAGGTTCTAAGTGGATGCAAGGTGGTTCTAAGGTGTTGCTAGGTGGTTGCTAGGGTGTTCTGAGTGGTTGCTAGGCAGTTGCTAAGGCGTTGCTTGGTGGTTGCTAGGGTGTTACTAGGTACTTGCTAAGGTGTTTTGAGTAGTTGCTAGGAGGTTGCTAGGGTGTTGCTAGGTGATTGCTAAGGTGTTCTGAGTAGTTGTTAAACAGTTGCTAACATAAATTAGCATGGTTCTAGTATGAATTAGCATGTTGCTAGTATGTTTCTATTATAAACTAGCATATTGTTTGCATGAATTTAGTATGAATTTGCATATTGCTAGTATGTTAGTATGTTTGTTAGTATGTTTCTAGTATGGATTAGTATATTGTTAGCACAAATTTGTTATGTTGTTAGTATATCCAATGTAAAGTCAATGGCAGTTTTTTACAATGGAAGCCTATGGAACAGTTTCTAGGGTGCCGTAAGTGGATGCTAGGGTGTGGCTAGCAAGTTTAAAGGTCATCAGTGATTGGCAGATTGGTAGTTTGAGTTAAATGAGCCCACCCTTAAGTCTGTATGACAGTCTGGAGAAAAGTTATGAGGTCACAAAATTTGGTCCCATGTTAAGTCCGAATTTTCTGAATTTTCCAGGTCAGTTTTTAGAAAACCATAAGTCGGATTAGTTGGAAAAGATATAGCAACTTAATCCAGTAATGTTTGGAGGTTTTGAGTTAGTTTGGTGGTTGTAGTAAGAACGCTCTATGAGGAAAAAAGTCTAAGAAGAAGAAGACGGAAGAATAATAAGTTTACGTAGTATAACACTATGTTGGCTTTCTCAAGCCACCATAATTACTTTTATTTATGTATAAGCTAAGCCAGCTAAATTTTGCTTTCATGTGCGTTTGTCCTTCTGTGTTTTGTTGTTCGGTGGTTCTGTCATAGGTTAGTGTTTTTATGTATTGTATTTTATATGTATCATTATTGTATTGTATTGTGCTTTTCTCTCTTCTATATTTTGTTGTAGTTTTGTTGTAGTTTTATAAAAGGGCAAAAAGCACATAAATAAACATAAAAAAGATTGCTGTCCTCCGTTAAACATTGTTATTTAGATTTCAATTGTAAACATGCATTTATAATGACTGTATGTCTGGTCTGCTTTTTTTAGGGAGCTACTGGACTGCCAGGGATGCTGGGACAGAAGGTAAATGTGACATTTTAACCATTAAAATCAATCCTATGTATGTGATTAGCTCCTTCTCTCTTAACCTCCCCCTGCTCGTCACTTCCCCAGGGTGAAATGGGACCCAAGGGTGAGTCTGGTGTGTCAGGGAAACGTGGCCCTACAGGACGACCAGGCAAGCGAGGCAAACAGGTGAGGACACACGCATTAAGCCACACCAAAGCTCTACTGCTTGGTTTTGATATTGAGACTCGAAGTGATGATTAGATGGTGGATCATTAACAGAAGGAGCCTCGGTCAGATTTAAAACCCACATACACACATCACTGTTAACCTGTCTGCCTCAGTCAGCGGGTCAGTTTGTGACTATATGAGTGTGAGTGTCATTTCGTAAGCTGAGGAGTTGAAAATCTCATCATGCTGGTGGCTGGATTTGGACCAGCAGGGCCTCTGATGTGGGATCCAGCCCTGCCACTCAAGTTTCCGAGCTCTTGTATTACACTGCGGAGAGGCACTTCCTGGGAATGTCTTTACTAACTGCTGGGAAATACCAGTGCTGTTACCGTAGGCTAAAGATTCCTACTATCAATAAAGCCAATGCTTTTACAAATACACATGTAAGATCACTGCGCAGGTCTCAGTCTTGAATGTCATTTTAACACAAGCACCTAGCATTGGCTTCTGCTATATATAAACACAACCATTTGGTTTAATGTCAGTTTATAGTCACAATGTTGAATGTTGTTGTTGTTTTCAACTTTCTATCCAAAAATTCACTCATTCACCATAGTAGAATAAACCACCAATTACACCAATTATATGCTTTATGCAGCAGATGCCCTTCCAGCCGCAACCCAACACTACGAAACACCCATACACTCTCCCATCCATGCACACATTCATTCATTAAGGCCAATTTTGTTTACCCAATTCATCCAATTCAATGCCGTCTTTGGACTGTGGGGAAAACACACAGAAATGCCTCACAGCCCAGCCGGGACTCGACCCAGTGACCTTCCTGCTGTAAAGCGACAGTGTTAACCTCTGAGCCAGTGTGCCGCCCAATCCAAAAAATTGTGAAATTGTCACTGCTAGGTACATATTCACAACAAATAATGATGTATTTTGATGATGGCATGGCTGAGTGTGCAATCATGGGAGTTGTCGTCTTCATTACTTTCTATGCAGAAATCATGTTCATGAATGAGCTAAACTGCGCATTAACACAAATTTCTAATCAGCCAATCACATGGCAGCAACTCAATGCATTTAGGCATGTAGACATGGTCAGGACGATCTGCTGCAGTTCAAACTGAGCATCAGAATGGTGAAAAAATGTGATTTAAGTGACTTTGAACATGTTTTTGACTTTTTGTGGCATGTTTGTTGGTGCCAGACAGGCTGGTCTGAGTAATTCAGAAACTACTGATCTACAGGGATTTTTGTGCACAACCATCTCTAGGGTTTACAGAGAATGGTCAGAAAAAGAGAAAATATCCAGTGAGCTGCAGTTCTGTGGGTGCAAATGCCTTGCTGATGCCAGAGGTCAGAGGAAAATGGCCAGATTGATTCAAGCTGATAGAAAGGCAACAGTAACTCAAATAACCCCTCTTTACAACCGAGGTATGCAGAAGAGCACCTCTAAACGCACAACATGTCCAAACTTGAGGCGGATCGGCTACAGCAGCAGAAGACCACACCGGGTGCCACTCCTGTCCGCTAAGAACAGGAAACTGAGGCTACAATTTGCACAGGCTCAACAAAATTTGACAATAGAAGATTGGAAAAATGTTGCCTGGTCTGAGTCTTGATTTCTGCTGCGACATTCGGATAGTAGGGTCAGAATTTGTCGTCAACAACATGAAAACATGGATCCATCTGGCCTTGTAGCAACAGTTCAGGCTGCTGGTGGTGGTATAATGGTGTGAGGGATACTTCTTGGCACACTTTGGGCCCATTAGGACCAATTGAGCATAGTGTCAACACCACAGCCTACCTGAGAGTTGTTGCTGACCATGTCCATCCCTTTATGACCACAGTGTACCCATCTTCTGATGGCTATTTCCAGCAGCATAACGCGCCATGTCATCTCGAATCATCTCAGACTGGTTTCTTGAACATGACAATGCCTGTACTCAAATGGCCTCCACAGTCATGTGGTGAAATGGATGATTCACATCATGGATCTGCAGCAACTGCATGATGCTATTATGTCAATATGGACCAAAATCTCTGAGGAATATTTCCAGTACGTTGTTGAATCTATGCCACAAAGGATTAAGGCAGTCCTGAAGGCAAAAGGGTGTCCAAAGTATGGTGTACCTAATGAAGTGGCCAGTGAGTGTCCATTACCATGGTATTATGAAATAAAGTAAGGCTGAAAGCTGTTAAAGCAAAATGAGACTGCTGAAGCAATTGCTGATGACAGACAAGCGGACATAGGCATAGAAACAACTGGGCTTTTATTATGCCACAGTTGACTGTTTCCAGTTCTTCTAGTTGTTTGGAAGAAGCATTAAATCAAAACATCATTATTAAATCAAAAATATGACTAGTGTTTTTTTTTATATTTAATTAAATATTCTTACATATTGTGTGTTTAAAAAGCACAATTGTTTTCATCATTAATCATTACCCTTTAGCAAAAAAATTGCATATATATAACAGATTTCATACATATTACAGTATGGGATATTAAAATCTAGAATAATTTATGCTTAAAATGACTCTTTGAATCACAAAAAGAAATATGTTTAGTTGATGTTGAAACAGAAAATGGTCATTCAAAATTCTGACAACATCAATATCAATATTGGTGTTTGTTATACTTTTGATGAAATAAATGGAGAAAAGACTTCACATTTTCATATTGAAATCATATTTAGCTGATTGTTTTAACAGTAGCGTGTGAAGATGAGTCAGCTGAATTATTTTTGCATTCTGTGGCATAGGGGGCTGATGGAGAGAGAGGTTTCTCAGGGCCAGTGGGTCCCATTGGTCCACCTGGACCCAGGGGCCACCCTGGACCTCCTGGAGTACCAGCATCAGGTATGATAGAACACACTAGCAGGTGTTTCACTATATTAACATAGTGACGTTGTAAAGGCTTTTTTATTTAGATTAATAGATTTCATCGCAGGTTTACTATAATTTTCTATAAATATCACAAAACAGAAACATGATTTATTAAGATTTAAAATTTACTCAATTGACTTTATATTTCATTAAGTGAGGAGATTTAATGATTAACAGACATGCACAGTTGTATAGCTATATATTTAAACATACACAGTTAAACATTTCTTTGTAAGCTCTTATATTAGACATTATTATTTTTTATTATTTTTTGAAACCCTTGAAAAACATTCTGTCTTTTTACATTTCCAAAAATACATCATTCTGTATGTTTTACTTGCTGTTTTTCTCTTGGGGGCCAGAAAAAAAGCCCCCACGAAGGAAAAAAACTGACTGGAATTGCTATACTTGTGGGTCCTTCTAATGTACAGGATACCATGTTTACACACACTGAGAAAGCTCTTCAAATGAGGACATTTTGCTAAATTTGGTTTAACACTGTTTAAAGCCAATTACAAAAACGACACTTTTTTAAACCCTAAAGAAAAAAAACAGTTTTTAAACTAAAACATTATAATTTTTTTTATATGAATGACCTTAGTGGAAGTCTGTGTACAAAGTAATGTTTTGTGAAAACTTGCTGTCTTCTGGGAGGCCAGTTTTTGCACATTCCAGTCTTTTCAAATGAAACATTTTTGTAAATGGTTGCGTTAATAATCTTTGTGGAATCTGTTTGCTTTTGTTTCCTGATGTCTCGTAATGTACAGGGCTGTTTGTAGTTGGGGAAAAAGGTGAAAAGGGATTGCCAGGTCCTCCTGGAGTCTGTGACTGCAGCTTCCCTTCTCTCAGTCCAGCCAGTGCCCCCTTACAACACCGGAATAAATATGACAAAGTTCCAGCAGTAAGCCCAACACTCTTTCATTTTCATGCTGATGACTTTCCATTCACTTCTATTGTTTGCTTGTAAATGTGGATTTTAGTCAATATTACATACCAGAAAGAATCACAGCTAAATTCATTCATTTTCTTTTCGGCTTAGTCCCTTTATTAATCCGGGGTAGCCGAAGCGAAATGAACCGTCAACTTATCCAGAATATGTTTTATGCAGCAGATGCCCTACCAGCCTCAACCCAACACTGAGAAACACCCATACACACTCTTTCACACACATACACTACGACCAATTTAGCTTATTCAATTCACCTATAGCACATTTCTTTGGACTGTAAACCGGAACACCCGAAGGAAACCCACACGGACACGGGGAGAACATGCAAACTCCACACAGAAATGCCAACTGACCTAGCCAGGGCTCAAACCAGCGACTTTCTTTCTGTGAGGCGAGCATGCTACCATCTGCGACACCATGACGGCCAGCTAAATTCAAGTTTATTCAAAGGAATATATGTTCAGAAAATTTATTTTATTACTATTTGATAAAAAAAACATACCATATTTACTTTAGGGATAAAGAAGTACGTTGTTCCCAATAAACATTGTATAAATGGCGTCAGTTTATTTTGACACTTTAAAATCACCATGAAATCAATATCAACAATTGATATTCTTATATTTTATAACATTTTGCTACATTTAAAGGGATACTTCACCCAAAAATGTCTTTCTTCTATTGAACACAAAGTAAGATATTTTGAGAAATGTTGTTAACCAGCAGCCATTTTCTTCTATAGTAGAAACAAAAAAATACCACGCAAGTCAATGACTGCTGCTTTCCAACATTCTTGAATATATGAAGAGTTCAGATGAAAAACCTCTAAGCCATCTAGAACTTTCTTACATTGAGAATTTTTCTCAGCCTCTTATGTTATTGTTCAATTATATCATGTTAAAAGTGATGAAAATAACCTATTCTTTGCCATAAAATGGAAATTCCTGAATCAAGACATAGCAGCCTGAGAAAAATGCTAATATTTGTAGAAAATTTCAGATGCACTTTGAGGTTTTTGCATCTGAACCCTTCATATGTACTTTTGTGTTCAACAAAAGAAATAAACTCAAACAAGTTTGGACCAAGTGGATGGTTAGTAAATATTGACAGAATTTTCATTTTTGGTTGAACTCTGCCTTAATGTAAAATATATATCTATGCTCTTCATTTTTAGTTTATTTATTTATATATTTATGTATTTAAATCATTTTTGCACATCATTTATAATCATTTGCATATCAGCATGAGGGTAGGACAATCTGTCAATTACATGATATTGATCAATAGTGATTGACTATAATAGTTCCAGATTCCAAAATCATATTCCACACTACATTTTTCTTGTATGCTTCATTCAGATTTATCACAATTCATTCATTCATTCGTTTTCCTTCGGCTTAGTCTTTATTACAGCGGTTGCAGAATGAACCACCAATTGTTCCAGCATATGTTTTACACAGCAGCTGCAACCCAGTATTGGGAATCACCCACTCATTTACACACACACACACACACACACACACACACAGTACAGACGATTTAGTTTATTCAATTCACCTATAACACGTCGTTGGACTGTGGGGAAAACCGAAGCACTCGGAGGAAACCCACACGAACATGAGGAGAACAAGCAGACTCCACACAGAAATGTCAACTGGCCCAGCCGGGACTCGAACCAGCAACCTTCTTGTTGTGAGGTGACAGTGCTAACCACTGAGCCACCATGCTATCCCAGATTTATCACAATAGGAAAACTACAGTTGCAATCAGAATTATTGAACCCCCTTTGATTTTTTTCCCTTAATTTTCCCAAATGATGTTTAACAGAAAAAGGAAATTTTCACAGTATGTCTGATAATATTTTTTCTTCTGGAGAATGTCTTATTGGTTTTATTTTGGCTAGAATAAAAGCAGTTTTATTTTTTGAAACCCATTGTAAGGTCAAAATTATTAACCTCTTTAAGCTATTTATTTTTTCCATAGTCTACAGAACAAACCATCATTATACAATAACTTGCCTAATTACCCTAACCTGCCTAGTTAACCTAATTAACCTAGTTAAGCCTTTAAATGTCCCTTTAAGCTGTATAGAAGTGTCTTGAAAAATATCTAGTCAAATATTATTTACTGTCATCATGTCAAAGATAAAATAAAGCAGTTATTAGAGATAAATTATTAAAACTATTATGTTTAGAAATGTGTTGAAAAAATCTTCTCTCCGTTAAACAGAAATTGGGGAAAAACATAAACAGGGGGGCTAATAAATCAGGGGGTTGAATAATTCAGATTGCAACTGTAACAGTTTTATCTACATCTTAAGCTAGTCCTTACAGAAAACTATATTCAGAATTTTATTTAGACATGATTTATGAGGAAGTCCAGCTTTTTGGCTTTTAATATCACTGTGGGTACATTCGCTGCCTTGGTTAGTACACATTGTTTCGATCCAACTTCAAGATCAAATTTACTGTTTACTGTTGGCCTATTTGCAACAGAATCAATAAGGCCATTCATTCAGGTTTCATATCTGCATCTTAATCGTTTTGTCTCCTGATCTTCCCATTTAGATATTTGTTGTGGGCAGTGAGGAAGAGCTAAAAGGTCTCCATGAAAATAATGCACTAGCATTCAGAAAGGATCAGAGGTCGCTTTACTTTAAAGATGAAAATGGATGGGAGCCCATTCAGGTACAGGACTTTTTAAAAACATATAATGCAAAGAAACATGCTGATATACTGGCATTTTGGGAAAATGAGCTTCTGTTTGTCATTTAGCTGATGCCGCTTCAGGCGACTGAGAGGATTAGGGATGGTAATGGAGTGTGTGGTGATGGAGAAGTGCAGGAACTCAATGGTGAGGAATGTGACGACGGAAATAAGGTTGTTACAGATGACTGCATAGGTGAGTCACACCATCCAACAAACAATTACATACTTTAACCAGCCTGATTTCACGAGCAAACATAAAGTGGCTAAATCCTACATATGCATATGATTTCATTCAAACTTAAAGAGCCCCTTTGCATATTTTGCATTATAAAAGGTCATATTTTGGTTTTGGGGGTCTCCAACAACAGGCTGAAATACAGTACATGCAAGGTCAGAAAACACTTTCATTTTCTTAAAATATGCATTTATTTTTACCTAATTATCCCAACGATTCCCATATTATTTGTTCAGCAATTAATTTGTTCCTAAACCCCTCCTTAGCACAAAGCTAACCTACACTGATTGGAACGATGACCCAGTCTGTTGTGATTGGTCGACAACTGAGAAATGCCCACTATGGCTATGAAGTAGCAGAGAGTATGTGAGAGCCCAGTGCAGGAATGCAATAAAGCAATGCAGTTAAATACCAGCATATGACTCTACTCTTAACCCTAACCCCAATAATAACAACAACATACATTCAGTATTAATCTACACAGTAGCAAAAGTTGAACTATTTTGAAAATCGATCACGCCGCGCGTGTGTAGGAACAGCTGACGGTGGCCATAGCAAATGCAAACAGCAGAAGATTGCGAGCTCACAAACGCATTTAAATCAGTAAAGAAAGAAGCTTGCATTGCGTTTTCAACGTGGCTTTGGAGTCAATATAAATAGCCCCATACAGATTTAACCTGAGAGATACAGTACAAGCACTGATTTATAATAGATAAGTGATTACAAGCCATGCGGGGCGATTACAACTTATAACAGATAATTAAACATATATTTTGAAAACTAAACAAAACAACAATTTTAATTACACTTACATGTTATGATCCGGAGGAAGAAGAAACTGGTCCATATGAACTGTAACAGTTACTGACAAAGTCCCTGTCAAAGTCTGACAAAGTCACATATATAATAGTCTCTGCAGCACCTTCCTTTAATAGCAAACGACTGGCAAATCCTGCATTGCAGCGTAGGTTATTGTATCAAAAATCTGAAAAGTGACAGGTACAACACTAGGTTGGCTATACTGTGGTATTGTTGTGAAAATGAACTTTAACGCTTTATTCCTGGCAGCCGAATCTCTATCTGTCAGTGATCGTCATCTTTGTGTCATGATCAGTCCTGTTATTCCCGCGCTTCCCTAATAACTGAAGAGAAAGCCCATTCACATTTTTACCGGATCTAGAACTACATATTTATTGATGTAACGCAGGGGTGCTCAACCCTATTCCTGGAGATCGACCTTCCTGCAGTTTTTAGTTGCAGTGATATCAAACACACCTGCCTGTAATTATCAAGTGCTCCTCAGGTTCTAATAAATTGGTTCAGGTGTGTTTGATCAGGGTTTGGAGCTGAAATCTACAGGAAGGTCAATCACCAGGAACAGGGTTGGTCACCCATGAACGTTACATCAATAAATATGTAGTTCTAGATCCGGTAAAAATGTGAATGGGCTTTTGCGTTGACGCGTTCAAACAAAAGATCTGATTCATCTTTTCAACACAACACAATTTGTTTATTCGACTCTGAGTCGACTATTTTGTTAAAGAATTAATAGTTGTAAACACAATGCACTTTGAGATTCAAACCTCAGCTGGATGTTTTCATTCACTTAGTGCTGTTACACACTGCATGGAGGGCCATTTTTTAAAAACCCATAATAGGGGCTCTTTAATTTTTTTAAAAGGAGGCATACCCACCTGTAAACCTACCTCTCATTAGGGGATGAGGAAAACGTACTAAAATGTACAAATGAGGCTGTACAAATACAAATTAGCCACTAAATCAAAATGTTCTGAACTGCCATGAGATTGCTTTGACTGTAACTGATAATAAGCTTTGCTCTTTCACATATTATATTCACATTTTGGGATATTACATAAACATTCTCTGACATACAGTCCCTGACAAAGGTCTTGTCGCTTGTGTACAAACTGACCTGAAGTGCCGCTAAAATATATTTCTAATCAAGATTTTGTTACAAGAAATGGCTCATTTTAATCCCAACAGCTTTCGTCAAAAAGTATTCTAATATTCCCAGCTTGGTAAAGCCCATTGAGTCAATTTTTGCAAATACATAAGTGTTGTCGCAATGTCATATGCACTTTACCTGTGACTAATAATGAATCTCATGTGTGTATAAAAAGAACCCCAGTACACTAAACCTTCACCTCAACTACAACTAGACCTCTGCAAACATGCCTATGATTCACCCTGACACTGAAGTGTTGATTATCAAAAGGCTGAAGACCAGATCCAAAGCTGATGTGGCAGACACCTTCAATGTGTCTTAGCATCAAGTACAAGGATAAAAAAGATGTAAAGAGACTGTAGATCTTTTTGACAAGCCCAGGTCAGGCAGACCCCACAAGACAACTGCAGCAGAGCTCCATGAGACCTGGTCACCTGAAGTCCCTGTGTCAACCAGAACAGTTTGTCTGATTCTGTCTCCATGGCCGAATCAGTGCCCAGAAGCCAGCACTAAACAAAGACAAAACTAAACTAAGACAACTGAAAAACCATGTGGCATTTGCCAAGGCCCACAGGATGGATGCTGGCAGAAAGTGGATTTTTCAGATGAATCTTCTGTTGAATTACACCACAGTCGCCCGCATGGATCCAAGATTCTCTATGAAAACAGTGAAGTTTAGTGGAAGAAAAATCATGGTCTTGCATCCAGTATGGGGGTGTGCAAGAGATCTGCAGGGTGGAAGGCAACATCAATAGTCTAAAATACCAAGAAATCTTAACTACCTCTTATATTCCCAACCATAATAGAGGCCAAATTCTGCAGCAGGATGGTGCTTCATCGCATACTTACATCTCCACATCAAAGTTCCTCAAGGCGAAGAAGATCAAGATGTTCCAGGATTGGCCAGCCCAATTACCAGACATGAACATCATTGAGCATATGTGGGGTAGGATGAAAGAGGAAGCATGGAAGACGAAACCGAAGAATATTAATGAGGCATGCATGACTGCTTTCTTTGCTATTCCTCATGACTTCATCAATAAATTGTATGAATCCTTTCCAAACCGCATGAATGCAGTCCTTCAAGCTCACGGAAGTCATACAAGATATTCAATTTGGATCTCACATCACCACTACCTAATTAGCATATATAGTTTTGTATTTGCTGTAAATTTGTTTCTGTATTTCTGTATAGGCGACAAAACTTTTGTCCTACAAAAAATTCTGTTTTTGTTTAAATAATAAATCTTTTTTCAGTAAAACTAATTTATTTCAGTGCATTTAACATCATTTGGAAGAGTTTTAGCTTTTCATATGAGCTATTTCTAACACTAATTGATTAATTAAAAGTCAGGTTAACAGCAGGTGTTTCTACAAAATACATAAGCGCAAGACTTTTGTCAGGGACTGTAAAAAGCACAAGTTTGCTGCAGGAGTCCAGAATTTTCTCAATCCCATAACCCTCTCTCTAACTTCACTTCCCGACAATATCTACCATCCTATAAATATAAAGCCAATAACGTCAAAAGTAAATCTGAAACCTTTAAAAATGCTGGATGGAAATGTCAAAGTGCACACAAACTAATATGTGAATAATAAACTTTGAGGTATTGAATACCTTGAAAATAATTACTGCAACAAATCATGTGATTGGATAACTGGAGTAACCAGTGGATCACATTGCACAAAATCTCAAATGTTATTTTAGTCACGCTGAAATGCCTGAGCCAAACTCAAAATGAATAAAAAATCGTACAAATAAATAGGATATAAAGACTTAAAATCTGTGACTGTCTTCCCAAAAAAGATAACAAACTCAAGATAACGTGGTATAGTTTGTAATTTGATGTGTCATATGCATAATTTTTTCTAATGTATAAATGATGCACTTCTAAATTCCAGTTTCATTAAAAGTTTGAGCCAGTTTCATTAACAGGAAGTGACATTTTTGTTATCTTAAACACATGGAATGGAAATGGTGCTTTATTTCCAAATTATTTATGTAGTATTCCAATAGTTTCTCACTGCAGTTTGTAACTTTTTGATTTGGTGGCTAATTCGTATGAATTTGTATGATTTCATTTGTACAATTTGTTCATCCCCCAGTGATGGTTGAGTTTAGGGTTGGAGTTTGATGGCACGCATCCTTTTTAAATTTTGACATTTTCATTTGACTGAACTCATATACCAATTAGCCACTAAACTGACAAAATGTAAAACAGTTAGGTTTTCTTATGAGATAAGGCTGGGTATTCCAATCTCTTGTATGCTTTAAGCCCAAATATGAGACTAATAAGTGGTTTTAAAACTTACAAATCTTGTTTTGATGATGTGTAGACTTAGAGTTAGGATTGCAAAGTTTTATACACACTGTAAAAGCAGCACTGTCTATCTTGTTGTTTTAGTGTGCTGATAATTTTTTTACTTCCGTCTGTTTTCCCTTATTCCACTTCTGTCTCTTTCCTGTTCTTTATCTCTGTCTGTGTGTGTGTAGGCTGTAAAAAGGCATACTGTGGTGATGGATATCGTAATGAGGGTGTAGAGGAGTGTGATGGGAAAGACTTTGGTTACCAGACCTGCAAATCATATCTGCCAGGGTATGTTTGTGTATTATCTAATAATACTATATACTATTATCTATTCTATGTCCCCTAAACATAAAACAACCTTTACACAAAGTAACTGCATTTTAAATAAACAATCATAGCATTTTTATGAAAATGGTTATGTACATAATTAGGGCCTGAAGCCTGAATACACACTACAGTATCAAAGCGTCTGTGTTTTTAGTTAAAGTTAAGCTAATACCATGAACTAAATTTTTATCAAATACTTTTATAGTTATAAAATGTATCTTAAGTAACAAAAAAGTTTTCCTTGTATTTTTCAACTAGATGGCAAATTAATTTAAAGATGGCAAAATCCTTGAAAAACAGTGTCAAAAAACCTCTGAAATGTCTTGGATATAGAGTATGAGTAGCCAATAGATAGTCCTGTAGGAACATTCTACCAGAAACATACATTTTACTTAAAATATTATAACAGGGCCTAATATTTAGCTTGTTGTCCTCAAAAAATCATACAAAAACAAGCAATATAAAAAAAATCTATATAAAATCAGAATTCAAAGAACGAATCCTTGATTACTATTAGCTTCCTCTCCGTCAAATAATGTCACTTCCAAATCATAACCTTAAACGTGTGATGCAAGCATTTTATGTTAAATTTAATGCAAATGTGACAGGACTGACAGGAATATGGGGACAATTGTAAATTTATTTGTATTATTTGAAGTTTTTTTTTTTTAGAATTTATTAATAATTTCATGTTTTAAACTTGCTATTTCTGAAGTATTTTTTTTCTAACAGTTTATAGCATAACAAAACTAATAAAGCTGTAGATTCAGTTGGGCTAAGGACAAGGACAATGACAGTTTGTTTTTAATAAAGAATAAAAATCTGAGAACCAAATGAATGACATTTACCTTTACAGAACAACTCACAAAAATCAACTATCAGTCCATTTTAGACATTTTTGGGATGGAATACTTTTTATTCACTTTATTTATGTTTTTCTTTCAGAGACAGATAATGCACATTTCTGGTAGAATGTCCCTGTAAATCATGTACACAAATACGTTTTAATTACTTTATAAACAATACTCTAAAAATGTTTTATGAGGTTAAAATGGTTTTTAAAAATCCAGTTAAAATCACAAAGAAAACAAACTGGAAAAAAGTCATATTTAATAATGGATAATCAGGGAACTTTGAGTCAAAACGTTTGAGAACTGCACTCTCAGAAATAAAAGGTATGCGAGCTGTCACTGTGATACCTTTTCAAAAAGTACATTTGTACCTAAATAGTCCATATTGGTACCTTTTAGGAGGAACACTTTTGTACTTTTTAGGTACTAATACCCTTGAGGTATTAATATGGACCTTTTAGGTACAAATATGTACCTTTTGAAAAGGTACCACCCCAGTGACAGCTCGCATACCTTTATTTCTGAGAGTATACTGTATTATGTCACAGGATGTGTGCTGCACATTTCCCTCAAAGTAATGTCAGCACTCTATATAACGAATGTGTCTCTGTCTTTTTGTATACATAGCACCTTTGGGCAACTCAGGTGCACCGACTCCTGTTTCATCGACTCAACTGGCTGTAAATACAGAACCTGAAGACTACAAACGCACGGCCGCGCACGCACACACACACACACACACACACACACACACACACACACA